>JASANF010004700.1:0-63385 GCA_030248245.1 Trissonchulus sp. WLG1_4 | reverse complement strand
AAAATTCGTACATTTTAGTCTTCATTGATAGTTTCACAAAATGGTGTGAAGCATTTCCAATGAAAGACACAAAAGCCGACACTGTAGCGCAAATTTTTGTTAACGAAATTGTCGCTCGATACGGTGCACCACGGGTACTCTTAACAGACAACGCTCGTTACTTCACAGCTGAAACAATATCAGAAATTTGCAAAATAATGCAGGTCAAAAAACTTACGAGTGCACCTTACCGCCCTCAAACCCTAGGTCAAGTAGAAAGACAAAACAGAGTTATCAAAACGATGCTAACGCATTATTGTTCCAAGCATCAGTACAATTGGGACAAGTATTTGCCCTTAATTTTATTTGCCTATCGTTCTTCGACCCACGAATCAACAAAAGAGTCGCCCTTCTATCTCATGTTTGGTCGTGATCCAGTCACACCAATTGATACCTTATTAACACAGCCACAGTCACCTTACATTGATTACGACGATTACACACGCAGCATCTCGAAATGTTTGTACCTAGCCTGGGAAGCCGCTGAACATGCCATTGCAGAAGCACAAAAAAGGCAAAAGGAATTTTACGATTACAAATTGCATATTCCTGCATTCGACATAGACGATCGTGTGTACTTATACACCCCAACAACAAAGAAAAGAGCGACTCCTAAACTGTCCACCTTTTGGGATGGACCCTATCGTATCATTGAATTGCATGGCAAAAATGTCTGCTTACGTGATATAAACGACCCCAAGAAAGCTCTTATTGAAAGACATATTGACCATATAAAGCACGCATACGACTTGCATGTACCTAAACTCTTACGTAAGTCAGAAATAGGTACACCAACTAGTGCTGTACAGCCTACAGTACGCCGCTCAGCTCGACTTCATTCGCTGAATGAAGTGCAGAAGCATTAAACATAAACTATCCAACAAATAAAGCCGCAATCAAACCTTGCACAGTGTGTAGTTATGCCGAATTACCTTAAATCATATGCTAACAATGATGCCTTATTCTGTATCAGTCGTAATACAAATGTATTCGTTGCATACGTACATGTACCTGGCACATATATAGCCCCTACAGTATGAACATTTTATTTTTCGCCTTGTATTTTTCTTTTCTACGGCGAAATATATACTCAGTTTCACACTGACATTTGTCATTTATAATTTTGACAGGTTAAATAAACTTTTGGGAAACGTATATTATCTCTAAAAATATTTTCATTACGCTACCGTATGCCGCTCATTATTTATACATCGGCTCAAATTCGAAAACTTAAATGCAAGCCGACAATTAATGACAGCTGAAATAGCTTCGCTCACATCAAATTCCAAACAAATATTCAACGAGCGCAGCAGTGGACAACATAACTCAGAACTCGAAAGATATCCCATTCAAATAAACAAAGTGCCGCGCCTTTAACTCACACTCGAACTTGGTAAAACAACAGACATTTCAATCCGAGAAGCCGTGAAAAGCAGTTTGCCTTTAACAACTAAGCTTCTACTTTGTCTATGTTCATCCAACACTTGTTGTACTTTCAATTACTTATAATACTTTTGTATTGATTTAATTTAAATACTACTTTTACATGCCGTATTTATCTTTAATAGTATCCTAATTGACTACACATTGCTCTGGTGCAGTCATAATAGCCATTTAAAGACTACTATTGATGTTCTATATTCTAACTAAGAATTTAAGAAAATAAAAATTAGCTTACCTTTATGCTGTAACTCCACTACCCACTAATCAGTGAGATATCAAATCTCACACAAGCCGAATATTTCATGAAAATAAAATCTACTGATGCTACTTACGAATCGTAATGAAATTCTAAATTTTTATTTTTATTCAACTAACTATAACCAAGAATCGTACGCTAGTAATGAAATATAACCAAAGAAAAATTTCGTACTTACTCAAATCACGCCATCATGCCATCCTTCCTGAAGTCCTTTTAATCAAAATGGTTCCACAAATAATAACGACTCATTAAAATTAGAATACGTATATTAGTAATTATGTAGAATCATACGATTACGAATTCATGTCACAAGACATTATTATTTGATCGTAGAATTATAAATGCTTTATTTTTTTTAAGACATTCCATCATCTACCTCGCCGTACGCTTTAATTTCCGTCCTTATATTATTGTGAATTATTATGACGTCCACTTCCAACGGTCCCCGCACTCCCCCTGGGACACCCCCTCCCGACGCCGACGCCGACACTGGCATGGACATTATCGACGCTGTGGTATCCGAGCCTTCCTTAACCCCAACCTGCCCTGCCAGCCCTGACCCCTCTGAGACTCCATCCAATGCCGGCAGTTTGACGCAAATCGAGTATATCGATGGCGCCCGGCATCCCCTATCAGCGTACCATCGATTTGCCGTTCCTATTAAAATTGGCGATTTTATTTTTTGGTCGTCCTTCTGCGTGTGTTGTGTTCGTTCACCTGCGTAAAGCAGTTAGTGGAATATATCCACTTCATTCAGCTGAACATGCCGCGCGACGCCACGCTTTTGCTGGAAAGTACGAAAGACGGCACCGAAATTGAAGCGTTTGTACGTAAACGTCACGCCGAATATATTGAGAAAAATGCCCCCTGGGTATTTGCGCGAGACGCCGTGTGGCAAGCTGCCTGGATGGCAATTGCCGAACAATTTCCGGAGGTTCGATGCCGCTTTATGGACGACGGGGTCAGCTATGTCCTTATAGGACAACACCCTTTCTGGGCATCCGGCCTGGAAAAAGTGCCACCGACGCCCGATTGGGATTTCAATGGGCACGACAAACACGGCCGCTTAGTCGACGATGCCGCCATGTTTACACGCCGACAACAATCCCCACCAATTGCCCTGAACGAGTGGTGCCAAAGCGTCATGGTATCGGGCCCACCCAAAACCCTATTGGTCATTGCCGATCAAGACGCCAAGTATTTGCGCCGGCTTGAATGCGGGCACGTGATTAGCTCGCCGGGAGCAATCATTGAGTATTTGGATTTTCTAGTCGCACGCGCCGACACGTCAAAATTCAAATACTTAGTGGTTAACGTGAGCTCCAACAATCTCTCAAGCGAGCGGAAAGCTTGGAAACAAAATGTCCGCAAAGCCGTCCAGGTCCTGAGCAGTCTGCGTACCAAAGTCATTTGGTACGGTCCATTCGCGCACAGCCATGCCGATTACGAGGCCGCTGTCGAATTGGACGAAATAATTCAACGTGGATGCAAATACAGTGCCGTGCAATACGTATCCATGCTCGAATTCCCCGATCGTTACTCCTCCAAGCCGATTTTCGAAGGCGACTCTACGCAATTGAGCCTTTCTGGCTCCCAAGCGCTCTACGAGTCCTGGGGAGCAGCAGTGCCAGCAGTAGAGGCCGTGCAACCGTATTGGTCGCAAAACGCCTACAAGCAGCCTCGCTTTCTGCGAACCACGCCGCGCGACGAACGGTCGAGGTCCCGCCATCGCTCGCCCCCACCTAATAAAGCCGACAAGCCAGCCAGACCCCGAAGAGAATGCCCAGCCCCTGCCCCAGCGCCGAAACCACTGGACGAGGCACCGCGTCCAACCACCCCCCGAGGCCCAGTTTACCAGCCCCTGACGACGCCCATCTCCCCACCATGCGGGCCGCCACGAAAAATACCCGCAACAACACCCAAATTCCCGGACGACTGCCACGCGGCCCCCCCTGCGACACCCACAGCCCCCAAAGATGAGCCGATTCCCAATCAAACAACCACGCCGCCCCCGCCTCAGGCCCAGACCCAATCGGACGTGCCGCCATCCGAGACCACCTCTACTCAATTAGAGCAGGCCCCGATAGTGCCACACCCAGCCGCTTGCCCCCAACCAGCAACCCAAACGATGGCAATTGCTCCCCCTCCTGGCTTCGAGCCCCGCCCCACACCCCTACTGACGCTATATTCCTATTTGCCGTTGTATGTAACTGCGGGCAGTATCCCCACAATCTTTGTCCCCCGAAATTGCCGACCCCCCAATAATACTTTGAACAGTAACATTTGGACTTTTAATTCATGATTCATTATTGCCGGACTGCCAGACATTTTCTTTGTTGATGCTATTATTTTTTGTTTGTGCCATATTAATTACTGGCTATGTCATATCTTGTTATAGCCGACCTTTTGTTTTGCTAAATTGTATTGTAGTATGTTGTTTCGAACCGGGACGTTCGCTTTTTGAAAGCCCCCTGTGTAACGGGGACGTTCGCTTGAACGTCCAGCCTACCATAATCCTATTTAAAATTATCATAAATTTAATAAAAATTAATTATTCTAAATTCAAAAATTTATCATTTTAAAACTAAACTCAAACTTTCCCCCAACTCTCAAATTACTACCCACCCTAACTACCGTATGTTTAGTTGGCTTCAAAGTAAGCCGAGAAGTTTTATTAATGACTGTTGTTTTGGTGAAGCCGATTTGTCGATTAGTCAGTGTGAGAGTGAGAGCGGGTGAGAGTCGGTGGTGTGTGAGAGAAGTGGTCGAAAAGTGAGAAGTTGGGTTGAGGTAGTGATAACGGTGAAAGTTGGAATCGAGAGAGTGGTGCGTGGTTACGGAGAGGAGAGACTGAGAGAGAGTGAGAGACTGATAGCGAGCTGATTCAGGAGTTGAAACGGGACTTGCGGAGACGTATATATTGTTATAATTGCCGATATTATTATTGTTACAAATTGTTGTGCGCTTATTATGTTGTATGCCGATAACCCATGTTACTCCATTAAAAACCTACTTTTATGACTTGAGTCCCCTAGGTGATTATTGAAACGTAACAAAGAAAGGTAGTTAGCCTATCCCTGCGACCTTTAATGACTGAAGTCGACCCCTAAACAACGGCCCGTATTCACATACTAACACTAACACTTAAAGTTAGTGTAAACCCTAACTTTAAGTGATTCGTAGCACTAAATTTAGTGCTACGAAGCACTTAAAGTTAGTGCTAACACTAACTTTAAGTGTTAGTGTTAGTATGTGAATACGGGCCAACGCTAACCATAATCAACAACTCCATCAAGAAATGACAATATACTTTTCTTTGTTACAATAGGTCCTTTAGACCGCACAGCTGCACTTTCATCCATTTCATTCCGTCTTTCAAAATTATTACATACAAAAATGTACGTGTAAATGCACTGGCTTGTAAAGCTTGTTTCTGTGAAAATCTAGTTTTCTTGCTCAAAAAAGATCAAAATTTTTCGAAAAATTTTTAATGTGATATGCACATCAAATTGAAGGAAATTCAAGGCTGAACAACTTTTGTTCTTACGATATATGGATAGTTTTGTGCATTCTAAAAATAATGACCAAAACCCACATTTCAGGACAGTGGCGTATTTAGGGGGGGGGGCTGGGTGGGCTGCAGCCCCCCCCCCTTAGCGATTTGAGCCCCCCCCTTAGAGGGTCGCAGCCCCCCCCTTTCCAAAACTTCAAAAGCTGACAAAAGTGTTTCTGATACCTCCACAATTGACAAATTCTACCTTCAAAATTTAAAAATTTTTTTCCATTCTGTTGATGTTTTTTCGGCTTAGATACCTTTTTTCTTTGTGCATGCCTATATATATGCCAGGTCTATTATCATATTCTGTGCTAATTGATTAATGTCTCACATGTTTGTATAGTTAGATAGGGTAAAAATACTACAAAGTATACTATTTTTGCTTTGCTGCATACATGTTTGTATTTTTTTGTTTGTATTTTTTTGCATACATATTTTTTAAGATTTTTTCACTTTTTGTTAATTTTAATTTTTGAAGCATTATTACACCAATCTGCAGTGGCGTAGCCACAAAAAATTTCGGGGAGGGGGGGATGAGGTTTCTTTGTTTTAAAACGTTAAAAATGCATTTAATTGCTATTTTAACGCTAAAAACGACACATATTAGCAATTTTCGGCCAATTTATAGTTTCTGTATAATAAAATTAGCCACAGTCGACCATTTGGAACTTTGAATAATGATCTGCTAACGGCAAGTGTATCCGCGTCTCGTGTGTCAATTTTCAACCCTAAAATTGCAACACACATCAGAAACGGTCGTTCTTGACGACGGATCAGAAAAAGCCACCTGGCAAAAGCATATTGCAACGATAAATCATCGCAAAACCCCAATTTTTGAACGCAGCCATAAAATAGCCTACGCTGGCCCATAGCACAAAAAGATTCACTCCAACTCTTATGTACGCAGCTGTACACAACGGGCTTTTACGCCAAATGGACGTGACTTTTGTTCCCCGCTCGACTATATATAACGTAGGTCATAGGCCCTTGGGCCTATTTTTTGATCCATTTTTTAAATATAATAATATATAATAATGTTTATATTTTAAAATTATATATTTTTGTTTATTTTATGTCAAAAGTGCAGTTGTCAGTGCAATGTAGATGGTTAAAACCTCAAAACAGCTAAAACTTCAAAAAGTGTAGTTTTCATTGCAATGTCGATGGTTAAAACCTCAAAAAAAGCTGAAACTTATGGGGGCTGCGGCCCCCAGACCCCCGCATTGCTAAATGCTAGCTGTAGATCCACCACATTTCTTTATTTCATGTAAAAAGTGCAATTTTCAATGCAATTTCGATGGTTGAAATCGCAAAAAAACCTTCAACTTCTGGGGGCTGCCGCCCCCAGACCCCCGCAAAGTTGAGTGCTTGCTGCAGATTCACTATTGTAGTTTATCGATGGTTACAATTACAAAAAGGTCCGAGGGTTGCCGTCCCCGCCAGACCCCCTTTGATCGGTGGTGGCTCACAGTTGCTCCGCACCCCCCCCCCCCCGGTCGCAGCCCCCCCCTTTGCGAAATCCTGGATACGCCACTGTTTCAGGAGCGCCACCTTAAATTTACGGAGCCGTCCTGAGAATTTTGTGTAATTTTTCACAATCGATGCTCAGCCGTAAAGTAATTTTAGAAGACCCTGCCAATGACCAAGTTAGGCCTAAAAATGCTAACATTTTGAAATGTTTCTTAATTATGTCACCTCCGACCCCTATTATACTGTCTATTAGTGTTACATGCAGTCTGTGTGATGATACATGAAAGAAAATATGTCCCATTTACAGTCACTAGCACCCGTATTCATAAAAGTGCAAGCTCGGCTTTTTATCCGAGCTTTGAGCAAGCCCGGCTTAAATCCCGGCTTTTCGTATTCATAAAACCAAGCTCGGCTTTTTATCCAGACTTTTTGGTATTCATAAAAGCTGGGATAAAAAGCCAAGCTTATGGTATTCATAAAAATCAAGCTCGGATTATAATCCCGGCTTCCACGTATAGTGGTGCGGGGGAAAAAAACCCTATTTTCAACTTTTCGGGTCGTCCTGTGCTCCACATAAATCGGATCCATTAATGCTCGCGGCTGTTATAACGGCGATCTTTCGCCTAACTGTTGCACTAATAAAATGGACTGTAACTACTCACGTTTCTGAGTAATGAGTCTCGAAACCTCCGGGAAAAAAACCCTATGCGGGAAAAAAACCCTAATGCGGGGAAAAAAACCCTATCACTTTTTCTGGTTGTTCTATTAGCAGGGAGTATAAACACAATTTCATCGTGTTCTACAACTCTCAGCTGCAGTATGGACTAAAAAAACCGTTTCTGCGACATCCATGTGACTCACAATGATTCTTCAAAAATCGACCCGTTTTGGCAGAAATGACTTCTGCCCAAATAGGCATTTTTTCCGTATTTAAAAGCATTAAAAACAGATTTTTGCGCTTATTACGTTAGAAACAGCGGACAAACACCGCCCGCGTCTATCATTCTTGGATTTAATTGGTACGCAGCAGCTAAAACCTAAATATTGCAAAAAATGCCAAATTTTGGTGAAACATCACCAAAACAGGTTTCGTAAGGGGTGTCGGGGTATGGCCCAAAATGACAAAAAACGACGTTTTGCGGCCGAATAAACGGTTTTCATGAACTCTACGCATGTTGTTAGCCCAGACGAACTAACTTTAGTAGCAACAATGGGTGAGTTTAGCAAAAAAATGCCGCCAAACAAAATAGGGTTTTTTTTCCCCGCAATAGGGTTTTTTTTTCCCGCACAAACTTTGACCAGTCACAGGTCAACCACAGCGTTTTTCACGGTTTTCGAGCTTCAGAAGTATAGAGGAAAGGTAACTCTCTTGAAAAATGCAAACGGCGTTGGTCAAAAGTGTTTTTGTGAAAAATTATGACACGTCAAAAATTGTGGAAAATTTTGTCACTTTGGAATTTTTCAGCATGCAAAATTTTGAAATTTTATAAAAAACGCTACAGGCCTCAAAACTGCACAGAAATTGGTGTGGTAAGTCAGTTTGGGATGCGCTTTCCACCTGCATACTCAAAAAGGTCCTATGTCGTGAGGTTCGGCCAGGAAGCACTAGGGTTTTTTTCCCCGCAAAACGCGTAGGGTTTTTTTCCCCGCACCACTATACATTTTACTGATTTTTTCATTATGAATAAAAAGCTCGGATAAAAAGCCAGGCTTGGCTGAACAAGCCTGCATTAAAGAAAAAGATCGAATAAAAATCCAAGCTTGCGCATAAGCCTAGCTTTTTATCCCGGCTTTTTCAAGTCAGACTTACGGATAAAAAAACCGAGCTTTTTATCTCGACTTTTATGAATACCGGCCTAGAAACTTCAAGCCACAAAGTTGCACGAGTCCGGGCCTAAGGGATCACAAAAAGTCGGAGAAATTTTCAATTTTTAGGCCAAATTTGGTCAATTGGGGCCGTATCGGAAATGTTTTCCGACTAAACCACAAAAATCAGCGCATAGACCTTACGAGTTCCACTCCACTGCGTCAAAATTTTTTCGCAATTTTGCGAAAAGGTTTGAAATTTTTTCGCAATCACCAATTTTTTTTCGCAATTGCTAACGTTTTTGCGAAAAAAACCCCAGGCTGGGTATCACATTTTCAAATTTTTATGGGTTAAAATGCACTTTTTTGCAAATGTAACACAAAAGTGCGCAAATGCAAGCCCATTTACCAACAACGTTAGAGGGGTGTTAAATTACGGTTTTTTCTATTTTTAAGGCCAAATTCGATCTATTGGAAACGTATTTGAAACTTCTCCGACCATGAAACGAAAACTAGTTGGTGAACGTCACACCAGACAGCGTATATCCTTACAAGTCCAGTGTAATTCAAGTAGTGGCGTACCAGAAAAAATTTCGGGGGGGGAAGAATGACTTTTAGATTTTTTTATAATTTAGTTAAAATGCTAAAAGTTAAAATGTGCGTTTTAGCAACACTTTGCAAACACAAGATTACTGAACTCAAAGTTGCAAATTTGGTCAGCTGAAGACGCATCTGAAATTTTTTCCGACCGGAAAGTTAAACTAGAGTGGGGGACGGCACATTAGACACTATATTACAGTGGCGTAGCGAGGGGGGGCGGGAGACCAGACTACCAGAGCCTCTTCAGCGATTTTGCCCCAGCCTCAGCTTTTTGGCCCCCATCGGATAAAAAATTTGGGCCGCGTAGCACACACACCCCCGCCCCCCCCCCGGTAGGCGACATCAGAAAAATCACGTTGCTCCGTACCCCCCCCCCCGGTTGCAGCCCCCGTCCCTTTTGCGAAATCCTGTATATATACGCCCCTTTTACTACTTATGTTATTTCATGTATATAGTTTTCAGTAACCGTTTATTAAATATAAATACATGGTTGTTTGTTTTAGGTTAAATAGGCGGTCAAGTTGTACCATGTGGCTCATTGGAAACGCAATTGCTGCGCTCTTGCCGTGGTGTATTTTGGCTATTTGCTGCAGCTATTTAGTCAGCTATGTGTGAGTCTTCTTATGTTCTGAACTAACATATATATATTATTATAATTTGTAATAAAATTTATAAAATCACTATCATAATACAAAAAAAGATATATATATTATATATATATATATATATATATATATATATATATATATATATATATATATAAGTTTGTGTTGAGTCTAAATATATACATCGACACTACGTACAAATCAGAATAAGCCGAAGATTTTCAGATTTGAGGTCAACAAAAACATTTATTTAGTATCGTTATCACGGTCGTTTGTGTGTATATATACTAGTGTATATACGTGGTACTCTTGGTGGTATATATGTATCAATAGACAGTATAGTGAACGTTCATTTTTGCTCAGTTTCTTAACAGCACTGTTATGCTTCTGTTAACCGTGTCTCACGATACCACATCTGCTGCTTATGTATTTCGATAAAGCTTGATCACAGGCCGACATTATTTCAGAATGTATTTCGATTTGAACAAGAGAGTTTACAACCACGTCCCTGGAACTTGTCAGTCAATCGCGGGAGTAGGTGAGCTCAGAAATGGTTGTATCTTCCATATATATATACACTGACTACTCAGACGGGTTCAACCCATCTTTTCGGGCAAAACAAATGGACAATCTGAACATATCCCCACCGTCCCCATTCACTCATGGTCATGAATAGCACCACCACCTCTTACGTCAGACACTGTTTCACAGATACAATATAAATTCATTATTATTATAATATTATTTATTACTTAGGACTTACATGTAACAGCACCAAAATTTTGGGTACCCCTCCCCCCCTTGGTGGGACCCCCCTCCCCTGCGTCAGCTCATTTTTGACCCCCCATCCCAAAAATGACGCAATTTTTACCTTTTTTGACTAAAAAACACCGATTTTGACAATTTTTGGCGAAAATTTTTGTAAAAATCGCTTAAATTTCACAAAAAATGGCGATTTTTTCAAATTTTGGCCAAAATTTTACTCCCGCCGGGACCCTCCTCCCTCTTTTTCCCCTGGCGGAACCCCCCCTCCCTCCCCCGGGACCGAATTTTGGGGGGGTCTTCCCCCCCATCCCCCCTCAACTACATGTATGCTTGTGATGTTTGATTAAATTTTATGAAATTTCAACTTTTTTATGTATAATGTTGTTCTAGAAAACGGCGCCGAAGACGTGGAAATATTAAAGGATGGACTAGCTCTTGTCACAACTGTAGGTTTTGTATTTTATAAAAAAATTATTTGAGAAGATTCCTTGCCTCTTTTACAATTTTTTCCGTCGTGTGTGACTCGGTAATAATACATATTGACAATGCAATATGACAGTAAAACCACCTTTGTGAAAACCACTCTAGGGTTTAGGTTTAAGGTTTAGCTGCGAATTGCGGTGTGGCTGCAACTTAAAACTAGAATTTAGCTCAATCTCGGACTTATTGGTCTTAACACATTTGGTGAAATCTACCGTTATGTTTTTCAATAATTTATTCGTGGTGTCATATTTTTTAGTTTTTATTTTCAGGGATTAAAGTATTATCCAACTACTGAACTGAACGATACAGTGAAGGGCAAAATTTATTTGTACAATTTCACTGGTAACACTGCTTGGGAATTGACCATCAATACAAAGGGGAAAATGTCTATGAAAACGTTCAATCCTCACGGTCTGTCCTCTTGGACTGGAAAACAAGGTGCTTGTTGCTTTTTATATTTTGTCCGATACCCTGGTATATTTTAGTGGGGGCGGGGGCGCCCCACCATTTGGTCCGGAGCCTCCCATTTCATATGGGATACCGGATACCCCCTATAGTTCGAAATTTTTTCCGAAAGGACGTTTAGCGACTTTTTTAGCAGTAGCGATGTCGCCTTGGTAGGGTTTTCGAGTCCTTTTTTGTTAAACTTGGTATCAGTGCAGCTATTATAACGTATAAAAACCTAACATTTAAAGCTTAAAAACAATTTTTTCACCTAAAAATAGTGTTTTATCGAATTAATGCGCCCCCCCATTTTGATCGCCGCCCCCCCATCCATGGGGGGGCTGCCCGCCCCATCGCGCCCCCACCCCATAAAATTTGGCCTAAAAATATGCCAGCATACCGATAGTATTTACAGGAGAGTTGGGGCAGGTTGCCATTTTACTAGGTGGTGGCTAAAAGCAAACATCAGTTGTGATTTTCTGCTTTCAGCTTTTTGTTGGGTAGCTTTGAGTTATTGCAAGGGAATGGAGAAGAAGTCTTCTACGAAGTGCTGTTATTTTAGATAATTTAGTGTTATTTATATACTGTATATATCGACTATTATTTCAGTCTTGTATGTATGTAAAAATATGTATGCAGTATGCACTCTTATTTTTTTGACGCTTTATTGTCTGTAAGGGTGCCCAATTCAGTAGCTCACAAGGTATATATATAGCCCTAAGCCCCTGAACAAGTCTAATGTAGTGATAAATTTTACACAGGTGATCACTAACAGCGTGATTTTTGTCAGACTTTCAAACTGATATCAATCAATCTTGATTCGTATTTTTTGTTACCATGCCCTACCATTCCTGACAAAAATTCCTGGTTATCTTGCATCTGCACCTGCAGAAAAGTGTATAGAAAACGTAACATACTACATTTTGTATTAAAATCAAAAACTACGGCTTCATTTACATCTCTGAAACGAATTATTGAGAATTTAGTTTTTGTTTTTTCAGGCAAGACTCACATTTACATCATCAACCATCACCCCCGCGGTGATCGAGTGGACGTGTTCACGCTCAACATTGACAAAAAGGAATTGGACTTTGTCAAGAGCATCAGAGATAAGGAGCATTTTCATAGGTATGCGTACTGTTATAATATGCTTTGTTGCCAAGCTGTCAGTTGTTTTTATTCAGGTCAGGAATCACGGCTTGATAACTCGGTTGGAACTCTTCTGTTGTGTTTGATCAAGTTCTTAACGGTCAGTCAGCAAGGCATGTTTTCCGTTTCTGGCTGCGGTTTTTGGCTTTTATAGGCAGTGGGGTATTTAGCTGGCTCTGGCTGGGTTTATAGGCGTGCAGCGTATCGTGTGTGACGAAAGTAATCATTCAGAGTTTTCCACTGTTTGAAGTATCTCGAAATTCTTTGAGTGCAATTTTAAACTCAGTACCTTTAACTTATTATTCTATTATATTGTACTAATATTCTTCACTTTGTATATTTGTCTTATATTTATTTATGTTTGATTGCATTGTTTCTAGTCTTCACGACCTGGCCTGCGTGGGCACGGACAAGTTCTTTGCCACCAACTTCCACTATTCCAATCGCACCTGGGCCCAGAGCGCAGAGTTGTATCTGGGTTTGGCTGTGGGCGACGTGGTGTACTATGACGGGCGCAAGGCGAGCTATAGCAAGCGATGGCTGCAGACACCCAATGGCATTTATTTGGATAAGTCTAGACGGTACTTTGTGATATCCTGAAATTTTTTATGTGTGTTTTCTTTCACATTTATGGTATTGTTGTTTTTTCTCTGATCTTTGTGATATTCGTTTTTTGTTTTTTTGTAGAACAACCACTTACAAAGCATCGTTAGTTTTGCAGTTTTTTCAGTCTGTTGTATGATCTCTGTTAGAAAATTTGAAAATTAAAATATATTTCCGGTGTCAACATATTCTTTTTTCTTTGAAAAATCAGGGTCTGTAGTTCCTAGTCTGGAAAGCCGACCATGTGTGTACACGAATGTGTAGAACAACCAGTCAACATCATACTGCAATGATGGACAAAGGATCATATTTATGTATTCCGACATGACGGTAAGACGTTGTTAGGTTGTTAGGTACGTACATACATGCGGTTTTTGGGCACATGTGGGGTGGACCGTTTAAGGCAAAATAGGTGTAAGGTGTTTGTGCCAAAAGGTCATTACAGTGGTTAGTTCTTTCACGAAACTGTTTATCATCATCAATGCGAAGTTATAGCATCATTGTATGTTTGTTATTTTTAGATATCTGTTTGTTTCCTCGTCTGTTTCTGGTTCCATTAAAATTTATCGCATTGATTCCTATGCCAATGGCTCTATCTCTGAATATGATGTATGTAATATTTTTATCAGATATTTACTTCCAAAATACAATGTTGACTGATACTGTTATTTTGATTGTTTGGCCTTTCATAAATAGTTTTATTACAAAATGCATTGTGCAGCTAAACGTGGTCGGTGGCTTAATTTTAAGAATTTCTCTCATAGTTTCGCGTCAACTGACCAGATTATTAATTTAAATTATGAATAATCGTCTTAGAATTTAGTATCATTTATTGTTCTAGACAATTGACCTGAAGAGCGCTCCAGACAACGTGTTCCAAGACAAGACAACTGGAGATCTGTGGGTGGCTGCGCATCCAGTCAAATTCCGGTATTTCACTCACGAAGGACGCCCAAAGACAATGATAACGCCATCACAGGTATGAAGTAATTTTTTCGTTAGTTTCTTTTTGCTGTTTTTTAGCCGGATTGTGTGCTCTAGGATTTCTGACTTATCGAAGCTGCACCAGTGGTTGCTGTTTTACTCATATGTACAGCTTTCCGGAGTTCCAAACGATTAGTTTTTTAATGTACTTGCCACCTGTTCAAAGCATTTTACTAATATGGTGCATTGTGCACAAATGTGTAGACCACACATGTGCAGTGAACCTGAGGAATTTTGTGGGGGAGGTGCTACGCTATTTTTTCGAAAATGTGGCTGGTTTATGGTGTTAAAAGCTAAAGTGATCTGGGGAGAGGTTCATGTTCATGGATGTTCTACACACCCACGATGGTGTAGTCAGCAACTTTTATAGCCTGTTGTTAATAGGGTTGTTCATTGTCGGTGATGATTGGTGGCTATTAATTATAGTGTAAATAAATGATACAAACTACAAACTTTGTTTTATCTCTGGTCTAGATAGCTAGCTTATGAGGAAAAATCTAGAGGATTCAGTCTTTGCCTGTTAATCGGATGGGTAGTTTATTTTGTTTCAGGTTTTGCAGCTGAAAGGTCGGGTGACTCGCAAGGACTGGAGTATCAAGGAGGTGTTTGCCAGTGACGGAGCCACGCTGAGTGGCAGCTCAGTGGCTGTGCGTTTTGACAAACACCTGCTGATCGGAACACTGCATGATAAACTGATGAAGTGTGAACTGATCTATCCAGAAATTTGGTAGACTTGCTTCTTATCAAAATGTTTTTTCAAAGTTTTTTTACATTATGCACAACAGTTAAAACAGTTTCAGATGTTACTGATTTTTTTTGAGGTAAAAATTTATGGTTTTTATTAAGGCGGATAGCATAAGAATTGGTACCTTTTGTTATATTCAGTTGTAGTGTTTAGTCTGGGGTCAAATATCTTTCCATCTTTGTCTGAATTTTTGACTACCGGTTTTTCGTACTTGCTGGCGTTACTTTTACTTTTGATATTATTTATATACATTGTAAAAACAAAAAATGCTGTTTTACATTCCGTCAGTTTGTTTTATCTGTATTTATTCAAGTAGTTTTAGGATGTTTTAACGATTGTAGCTCGTATTGTAGTTTGCAGTTTAGCGCGTTTTATTTATTTAACTCCGTGTGATGTAATCGTTTGTGTCTTGTTCCGTTTTATATGCCATACTATTTTATATTTATGATCTAGTTGTAGTGATTGTATTGTTAGCGTCAGTGTTGGTAAAGTTAGATTTTGGATCTCACACTTAGTAGTACTTTGAGTTTCATGGAAATTATTGTTTTTTTAATATTTTGCGGAATAACTTTCTGCTAGTGTTTGGAACAGGTCAGGACCATACATGGGTCCCCCCGGGCTCTCCCCCCCCCCCGCAGATGTTTGAAGGTGCTCCGAAGCCAAAATTAGTGGCTCACGAAGCGAAATTGGCGGCTCACGAAGCAAAAATAGCCGGAAAAGTTGCTCCGCACCCCCCCCCCCCGGTGGCTCACCCCCCCAGAATTCGGTAGCTCCACGTGTGGTCAGGACAGGTATAGAGCGTCCGTTTGAGTCAACGTTAAGTTGAGTTTAGTTATAGCAAGAGGCGGCCTACCGTCTGCTCGCAGATGAAACAAAGCCAAAAGAGTTAATCAAGCTACTCTTATACGCAACCAATAGACGAAAGGACTATTTCGTTTAGTGCATAGCATTGTAGTTAGGGGCACCAATTTGTTCAAAAATTATATCGCAGAGTACAGGTGAACAATGCTATAACGCATACTCTGTCTGTCACACTGTGCTGAGCAAGGCAACCTGATAAGTTTTTATGTAAGTTTTATCTAAAGATGGTATCATTGCTAAAAACTTTTCATTTTGGTATTTTGGTTTTTCTTCTATGCAATGAATTTAAAGGAAAAGTAACCTATCAGTCAGTTAGCCGCCTGTTTTAGTATTCCGGTCCTCTTAAGCCGACCGGCTTGTCCAGATTCTCAGGGGCTGAAGCCTGGTCGGATTACGCGGCTGATCGCAAACACTACTATATGCTGGTCTGTTTGGAGTCTTAAAATCCAGCTTTACAACCTTTTTACAACTAAAGCTCGGTTTATGCTGTATACTTGTGCACTGATGTCGGCTTTCGAAAAAACTGATCTGCGAATGCGTTTTCAAAAAGTCAGAATCAGAAAGTATTAAAGTAGCTGTACTCTAGGCAACATTTCCTATACAAGTGCATTTTTTGTGTGAACATAAACCAGGCTTTAATAATTCACTTTTGCGCAAGCACTCACTGTGATCAACTTTAAGCCTTATTGACATAATCATAATGTCATAATATGTGCATGTGTACTGTCGGTATATATATTTTGTGTCGTGGCAGCTTGTACTGTAATCTCATTTGCATATTTAGTGTGTTGTGTCTTTATAGTCTGTATTTGTTAACAAAACAAGCAAATGAACGCCGCCGTTTGTCTTTAGCTTCCAAAGTACTTTTTGTCAAATTTTGAAAAGTTTTTGGGTTTAATCTCATTTTCCTTAGCATTTTTGATCTTTAACTCCCTGTTTTAGTGAGTCCATTACGCAGTTGTATCGTTTAGCTGTGTATTATGTTGCCATAATGTTACCAAGAGTACATAATAGCGTGTCACTCTATATAGAAGAAGAGTGAGACCCTCTCCAGCCTGCCTGTGTTCTAGCACAGGCAGATGCGGTGGTCGTTTTCAGGCTACATGTTGACATTCTATGCAACATGTGACTGGCCAATCAGAAGCGAGCTTCTATTCTCTGATTGGCAGACGCCTGTGCACGTGCTCCAATCATAAAATGGGATAGGGATAAAGGTTAATAACTCATTATTTATTCATAGTCTGCTTGTAAAAACATTAAAAAGGTTTGCAAATACTTTTGGGGATATTTTGGCAAACTTTCAGCGAAATTGATTGAGAAACTTTGAAGAAATTCAGAAAAGTTTATATCTCAAAAGTTTCTCAATCAATTTCGCTGAAAGTTTGCCAAAATATCCCTAGAGGTATTTACAAACCTTTTTTAATGTTTTTGCAAGCAGACTATGAATAAATAATGAGTTATTAAGCTTTTATCTCTATCTTAATGCTTATCAACGCATCAGCGATTATATACTAAAGTGTGTTACGCAGGGAATCTACGCGCTGATTGGCCAGTCACATGTTGCATAGAATGTCAACATGTCGCCTGAAAACGACCAGCGCATCTGCCTGTGCTAGAACACATGCAGACTGGAGAGTGTCTCACTCTTCTTCTATATAGAGTGAGAAGCTATTATGTACTCTTGATGTTACTGATCTTTTGAATTTGTTAATAATTTTGTTTGTCGTAATATCTCAGTTTGCGAATCTGTTCGTTTTTGTAGTTTCTACTTTTACGAGAAGAGCATATTGAACTTTAAATTGAGTTATGATTAGGACGAATTTAGTTTTTTCAAGTTGGTGTATCAGTTCTATTTAAGTCAACAATGACGATCGTAATTCGTATTCTGTACTTTAAATTTATTTTGTTTGCATAGTACGTTTAATTCGGTCGCATTTTGCAATTTGTGTCGTCCAGTTCGTGCCTTGGCGGTATTACTTTTTACATTATTTGTTTATTATTTATTATTCATTTATTCAGCATCATTAACCACGTATTACAAGCATGGGGAACGGGGCATCCTTCCATGTAAACCGAAGATTTAATTTAGAAGTTCTCAAAAATCAGAGCAAAAGTTAGGGAAAATGCCTTTTGTTTAAAGAATTTTGCAAAATTTAGGGTATTTAGGTCGGGCACGAGGGAAGGGGTTCTCAAATTTGGCAGAGGCCCCCCCAAATTTTGACCTCACTACCTGTTTCATTAACCGTACGTTCAGTTGACACTTCTCTCATTTTCTAAAGTGCCTCTTACTTTTCTCAAATTGAAATTGGCAACTGGCAAGTATATTGCGTGAAGTCATTATATCATGTCACTAGTCCTTTTGGAAGTCAACCTGATCAACACTGAATCGATAATCCATATAACCACGAGTAGCAGTGAACAGCACCGTGGAAAATGGCATTGGAATTCGGAAGTTGGAGTTTGAGTATGACCTCTCCAGAAACTGTGTGGTCAAGATTGAACGATTCACTTCCCAAAAGTGTAAGCTTGTAAAAAAATTAGACAGTTTATATGAATTTGTAAGTCAGACTGATGTAAATAGACAGACGATTACTCAAAACTTAAAAGCTGCGACTTACGAGTCGTACACTGCCGTTTGTTGCCGTTTTACTTGAGAAGTATAAACATGATTGTGAGGTCTATCTAAAAAAGACATATATAGTTTATGCACCCTTTTTTATATGAAAATAATATTTCGAACCTTATTCGTTTATTGTTAGTTTTATTAAGAGTACATAATAGGAAGAGTATGACACTCTCCCTATTATGCCTTGCAGCGCGCGCCTATGCGGAGCGCAAAATAGGCCTTTTATGTACGGTTTTGAGGGGGATACCCCCCTCAACTGAAGACCCCGTCCCCAACAGAGGGGAGGGGGGGGGGGCTGGGGTACCCACCCCTCAGTTCGATACCCCGTACTCAACTGAGGGGGGGGGGTGCGCCCCCCCCCCTCAGTTCAGTACCCCGTCTTCAGTTGAGGGGGGGTACTATTTATTCAGTGTCCGTCAGTTTTAGCTTAATAATATATACATCGTCAGCATTGGTGGTGACATAGCCTATGTTTGTTTATTTTTTAATGCAGTTACTTCTTAATTTCTAGCTATTTAGTTATGTATTCGTTTTATCGTCTTTTTATGATAATAATAATCTGTCAACTGTGCAGTTCTGTTTCTAGTCATTTCAGTGTTGTGTTATTTTTTACTTATTTCCATTTATATGCACTAAGAAGGATATAAAGGTTATGGAGTGACATTATTGACCATACGTCATGACGAGATCAAAGGTTTGGGAGAGCCCTTACTGACCAAACTTTGGGATCCTCAGTCCTCACTCCAAATCGCCTAAAGTACATTCTACAAGAAAGTTTTGCCCACTAGCTCACATAATATTTTCCATTCAACAATTCTATATTCATGGTACTAAAACTCCCCCCGGTTTATCATTCCTTTAAAAGTTGTATGGAATATGAATATATTCAGAGTGTGTATAATGCAGTTCAACTTTTGAGATGGCATGTTGTTTAGTAAAAGCTTTTATGTCTCGTAAATTATGGTGTATTTTTTCTTTATGCCTGTCGCCACCACAGTGGCGACAGGCATAAAGAACTTGGGTTTGCCTAGCTTGCTTAACACTAAGCTAGGCAAATTCTAATCAAAATATATCAGCTGCTGCGAAACGCCTAGGCATTTCTTTGTTAACCTACAGCTTAGACGTCATATTGCTGGTCTAGCTAGCCTAGATTTGTTGTTATTGCTATTGTTGCGGCATAGAAGTGCACGACTCAGTCGCGCGGCAGCACAGTCGGTTACACAAATTAATACTGCACATCAGCTATGTAGGCGGTAGTTCACAAGATGCAGTAAAGGGGGGTTTACACGTCCAAACACGAGAAAGCAAACTGCTTGCTCCAGCACGCCCAAACAGGAATTTGGACCATGTTTGGACGTGTAAACTGGTATTCCAAACACGAGAAAACTTGTTTGCTCAGCGAGCAAACATGCTTGCCGTTCGGAATAGCGGGGGAGGGGGGGGGTTTGAGCTGGAGACTACAATAGCGCCTAGGGGTGGGGGGGGGGGTAAAATCTCGTGCGCCTTGCACGCTTACACGCGACATCTACCCGCATCAAGTTATCAAAACAACCTTGACCATATCTGTTAGCCAAACAATTTTTGACCCAACCAGATAGCTTTTGCCTTTTTTTGGCAACACGATCAGTCAAACTTGATAAAATGAGGGCAAAGGCAACTTTCTGTTTCAAGGAAATCATAGCAAAATGAAAGTTTGTCTAAAATTGAGTGGGGGTTTTAAAAATTTCCAACTAAATCTGATTGGACAGTACTTCAATTTGATTGGTTAAATTTTTGATTGGAGTACCGTGTTTGCTGCTGAACTGCTTGCTTGTGTTTGATCGTGTAAACAGCCTTGTTTGCTGCTGTTTGCTCGTGTTTGGGCAAGCAAATGTTTGCTCGTGTTTGGACTAGGTGTGTTTTGATTTCGCAATTTTGCTGAATTTTGATTTTGATTTTTGATGCGTTAATAAAATTTTGGAATTTTGATGCGCTGCGAAAATTTGGAATTTTGATTTTGATTTTTGATGCAGACTTTTAAATTTATAATTTTGATCTTGATTTCTGATTTTTGATTTCTGCAAAAAACGCCAAGTAAACACAAGCGTTTCAGGCTGACCACCCTTACGCTAGTCACATACCGTAAAGTTTTGATTGTCTGAGGGTTGGCTAGGTACCCAGACTATATACCATACACTTGAAGTACTAGTTCAATTGGCTGAAGGTAGGAATCGACCTCTAGAAGTGGACTTTAGAAGTGCTTACAGGTGAAAAAATGCTTCAAGGATACATTTGCTGTCATTAAAACCGTAAACACATAGCACAAGCATTCAGGACATTCATTGCGGCTAGAAATATGTAAGAACACAATGAAAAAACTGTCCAACAACAATATTTCAGTACCTAGTTTATTCATATTTAGTTAGGACATACGGGCAAATGTAGTGTTTGTGGCCGGCCGCAATTTTAGGCCGGCTGGCCTGAGAGTCAGTCAAAACCGGCCGGCCGGCCGGTTAACGTTAAAACACCGGCCGGCCACATTCGATTACTGTTATTTAGCTAAATAGCTAAATGTTAACATATTAAACTAGCGAAATTTGTCTAGTTAATATCTAATAGTTGGTAGTTAAATTGTTTTAGTTCTCTTGGTTTAATTAATAGTTAAGTTAAATTTCGTCATTAATAAAATTGGAATTATAACTACGCATTCAACGAAAATATAACTAGCTAACCGAGTCTTTCAAAACTGTCGGAAAAACACTTTGTATGTAGCGTATGGGGCCTCGGCAGGTGCAGACTACAGGCTGCGTCTTGTTACTTTGCAGTGTACGTGCGCAATAATTTTGTTTTGTGACTTATACAGTACGAATTTTTTATTGTTATTAATCGATTTAATTTCAAAAATGTACAATCTATTATTGTGTTACTATCACAGTCATCGGTGCAGTCTGCAGTAGTAGCTCCAGTTAGAGTTAACCCTTTAACTCTCAGAAATTTAGTCTCTAGGGAGCTAGTCTCTGACACACTCTGGTTTTTTGGCCATTGCTCAAGTTACGAGCGTCGTGCACATCTCCCGAAATCACCATGCAAACACGAATTTAATGATATACATAATCAGTGGATTAGGGGGCTAGGACACACAGTTGTTTTAGTTATAAATAAGCGCTCAAAACTGTACCTGACCCTAGACTTTTAACACGGCAACCGTGTATTTGCCAGAATTGAAGGCTAGCAATAGACTACCTACAACATTCATAAAAAATGTTATTTTTTCGATAAAAAAATCAACGTTGCTTTTCAAAAAAAGCCAAAAAGGCAATATATATGCTTTTTGTACAACGCGAGCTTATTGCACTTGCAGCCTATTGCTTATTGCTTATTATATTAGAATATTAGAATATTATTAGTATGTTTATTAGTATGTTTAATTAGTATGTTTAAATTAGTATGTTTAATTACCTTACTATACTATATAAATTTTTTGGCAAAAAAGAGAAATGATAATAACTCGACTTATACTTAACGTAAAGAAACAAAATTAGCATCATCATGTAGCTAATCAATATACCTATCGGTTTTCTATTAGGTATTTTTTTTCTATAACTAACAGTGGGGAAATTATAAGGGTTTAAAAAAATTTACCGTCGCTGAAACTGAACCTTGATAATAGCATGATCGTAGTGACAGCAGTTTGGTTCTTTTTTTGCTAAAGTATTTGTTCTGTGCTCTGGAGATTACTTATTGCAAGAATCAGCAGATCATATATAACGAAGAAAATGAAGGAGTCAGATTATAGAAGAAATGCTAGCTGACTACGAGTTTCACAAAGACAGCGTTCTAAAGCGGGGTAAATTTTTGGACAAAAGATCCCCTGTAAAGTGGAAACTCTAACGTGCCGTATTGGAACGACAAAAAACTGCAATTACTAAATACCAAGTATGATTGTGTTGACGAAATTCAGTAAAAACTGTAAGACAAGGTTTACACATGTATATTTGAAGCGGTCTATTATACAATTAGCTAATATTGACGGCTCATCAAAAATATACTTAAGGTGGTAGTTACGTTTTCGAGGTTTTTGTGATTTCTATAGAAACTTTGCGCCCACAGCCCCACAGAACTCAAGTTACAAATGAAGCCTGAGCATAAATTTTTGGTACAGCAGTCTGAAGGTCAAGGTTTCCAGACATGTCTTTTGCTTTTTTGAAATTTCACCTGTGGACATTTTTAGAGGGAATTTAATCACAAGCAAATATGTGTTTGCAAATTTTCGGCGCGTTTGTTTTTAAGCTGTTTTCTCAGTAAATTGACTAGTTATTAAAAAAGTGGGGGTGATGCCTGGGGATTTTAAACATGTCAAAAACCTTACCAAGTTTCAGCCCCAACAGGTAATCGTATGATTCAGAGCTATGGCGCAAACTTTTTGCAAAAATTCCTAATAATTCGGAAAGGACCTTTCTTTAGTGGCGTGTAACTGGAAACATAATCAAGGGGAAACAATGCATAGTATACATTAGGTAAGATATTGCTCTACTTAATGCAAAAGACCGTTTGTGATTTGAATTTGTAATCGCTGAGCTTCCAAAAAAACACCTAAAAACGCAATTACCCCCTTAAATTTTTAGTCACCTTTGGTTGCTTTTTAAGCCATCATGTGCCACATCAATCGATACAGTAGCTCTTGCCAAACGCTGGCATACAAATTTTCACATTAGTGCCACAACCCTATCAAAAGTTACAGCTCAAGGAACTTTCTTTTTGGTGACCAACAATTGATATAAATTTGATCCGCTTAAAATGTGTATATAATTTTTGATGTCGATTCTGAATTTAATTTCACAATTAAAAATACAACCATGTAGTTCTGGTCAAACTTTTATAAACTAGACGCAAGAATGCGCTGAAAGTTTCACACATTTCTGGACCTAAAAAATACCAAAAATTGCGTTTAAAGGACCAGACGTCCACACACCATGATTAAGAAAATGTCAACTAGACGCACTAGACTTGTTAGTATGTTTAAACACTATCCTATTTTTTGTGATAATTATAATAATAGGGTGAGGTGGCTCTGGAAGGGTTGGCATTGATGTTCTAAACATGAAACAAGTTTACATTGTGCTGGACGTGAGCCGGTTCTCTGGTTCCGGGTCAATAAAGTTGGAGTTATTTTATTGCCAAAGCTAATCATTAGTTTTTCGGCAATTAAGTCAGCGATAACCTATACGTGTCAAATGTATATGGTGTCAAATCAAAGCTGTTCTTATATCCTAACTGATGCCAAAAACTAGAACTTTTTACCAGTTAGCTAAAAAAGTTATGGCGTAAAAAGTTTTTACGTAAACTTAGTATTTTTCAAAAATGTTACGCAACGTCCGTGTAATCATTGATATAACAAAGGAAATGCTTCCATGAAGTCAGACATATAACTGTGATCCTTACACAAAACAGTTATTACTCTATCAGTGACCATGGAGCCGGCAATATGGGTCTAAATCTGAAATTTATTTTATTCTAAAATTTTATTTTGTGTTTTTCGGTATATAAGTCAGCGTTAACGTCTAGCTTTTTTGGTATCAAATAAAAGCCCTTCTCCCGGTCTTTCTAACTACGAAAACCGGAAGCATTTACGTGGTCCCTGAAAAAAGTTATAACCAAAAGTTTTTTTTCGAAAACATTTTGTTCGAAAAAATTCCTCCGCGACTACTCACACCATGTACGTATTAAACAAAAGTTCAGAAAATTTGAAATCGTTATAACTTGCTTCAACGTTAACGTATAAACATGAAATTGACAGCATTCTACTCTGAACTTCACGCGTTTTCGAATGACACCTTACTTGACGTTGACGGACGCAACGTTCGATCAGCGCTAACTATCAATTAGTACAGAATGTTGGTGGCGTTTTACGTCATCGTGCGACCTATCAATCGATAGCTCTTGACAAACGCTAGCATTTAACAAAAACTTCACGTCGATACCACAACCATATGAAAAGTTATGGCTCCTCCAATTTTTCCCTTTTGTTGACTACCTGTAATCACCTCATATGCGATCAAATCGCATTGCAAGTCAACTTGGACTTAAATTTGAAAATTTTTTCAAAATAATTTTAACGTTAAACACTGCGTGACCTCACGTTGTAGATCTAGTCTAACTAGTCGAAACTAGACGCACTAGTCTTGTATAACATATAACATATAATAACATAATATATATATATATATATATATATATATATATATATATATATATATATATATATATATATATATATATATATATATATATATATATATATATATATATATATATATATATATATAATTATACTATATAATATGCGACTTACATACCTGAAAATTAGTGAGTGATCCAATAGCGCGAACAGCAAAAAATAATACGATGTACAGTTAAGGGGGCGCTCCGGGAATCAAGGATTTGGGCCGTATTTTTTAAAAACAGCCAAAATAACCTATCATTCTTGAAGGAAAGTTGCCCAAAATACTATTTCTGATGTTTTGACGTGCATATCTCCATAGCAAAAAATTTGGAAAAAATTGGACAATTTACTGATTTTATTCGACTTTTAGACAAATTCAGCAAGTAAGCCAGTGCATCAACGCTTTTTGAGGTTTTGCAAAGAGACGATACGTAGATTTTATTAGCCGTAATGAAAAATTAAAACAATTTTATTGCGTTCTGTGCAAAAAAATCGCACAAGAAACCATTTTCAGAAGCAGCAGACTCAAATATAGGCTGTGTGAATACAAAACCAATTTTTCGGCATTCGATTATAAAATGCTGGTAAATTATTTTTCTACAAAATTTTGCACAATTAAAGCCTTAGGCTCTGCGCAGTTGAACAATCTTTTAGTTTTTTAAAATAAAGCTTAGAAATTTTTTTATATGAATTTCATTGCTCAGAGTTCGACTTCGAAAACACATAATGACATTTTTTATCCAAACCAAACATAAATGTTAAAAACCAAAATAATGTTCAACTAGAGAAGCACATAAGCTACATTTTGGTATATAAAGTGTGACTATACGCAAAGTATAAGCAGAGTTATCGTTTGCCGAAAATTCAATCACGTTTGGGGCTCTGGGAGTCACGTGACATGATCACGTGATTTGAAATTTTGCCTCCAGTGTTCTTTTGTGCCATAGTACATATATGTATAGTAAAGTTTGACATTTGCCAATTTTTTTGCTAGTTTTCACTGTAACCCCCGATTCCCGGAGCGCCCCCTTAAGTCATGCAGACGCAACACAACGATCCAGCAGAGCAAGGCTACTATTGATTTTTTACCACATTGTGTGTGCGTGTGTGAAATCCAGCGTAGTCGTACTGTGGTATAACAATTTTGCACGCTGCATCAAAAATCAAAAAATCAAAAATGCAAACTTGAAAAGGTTTTTGAGTTTTGATTTTGATTTTTGATGCATGGTCAAATTTTAATTTGATTTTGATGCTGCATCAAAAATCAAAATTAATTTTGATGCACAATTTTGATTTTTGATTTTTGATTTTGATCATCAAAGCACACCTAGTTTGGACTTAACAGTTTTCAACTTGTCACTTTGGTTTGAAGAAAGGACGAACCTTAGGTATGCATGCGCTATTTTTTATATCATCGACCAGAAGACAAACCGAAATTTAAAAAAATTCTAAAATTCTTTGTTGTAATGAGGGATTGTATACGTAGTAAACAGTACGAAAAATTTCAATAAATTAGCCAATAGCGCAAATAGCACCCTCAGGTGCTATAGCGCTATCCAAAATTAGCGTCACTATATAAAGGGAAATTAACACACACCAGTAGGCCGGCGTAGCTCAGTTGGTAGAACGCTATGCTAATTGCTAGGACACTAGCGATGGGTGGTTCGAATCCCCCCTCTGTTTTTCTGTTTTTCTGTTTTTCTGTAGAAGTTTCACCCATATTCATAAAATAGCGCATATAGCACCTTCGATAGCGCGAATGGCTCTCCTAAAAAGCTCTATTGCGTATAGGTATAGCAATTCGATAGCGCAAATAGCATTCCCAAAACAACCCGAAAACCTACCACCACACCAAAAAACGCAACCTCGGTGATTAACACAACGTCAGTCTAACACAGGTCAACGGCTGCTCTGCCTAAACCGCTGCTATATCCCTATTCAAAAAGAAACCAAAGACTAATCGCTAAATGAAAGCAATCATTTGTCAACCATCAACCGCAACTATTGTCAAACTAATCGACAATTGAAAGAAGTGCCCCCAGCTAGCAGACACGGAAGTCTCCACCTCCAGTTGCACTGGTTTTGTTGCATTGTGTTGCACACACAAGTGCCAAACACAGAGTGACACTTCTACTGGATAAGTCGTAGCTCTGGGCTGGAGCTCTTTTACTAACGAACGCTCTAATTGGCTGTTCGCCTATACACTGCCTGAACAACGTGCACAACACGTACGTGTAAAGGCCACGTTAATGTGCAAATGAGGCTGGAGTATCAGTAAGACTGCGTATATCATATATTATATCATACCTGTCTTGAAATAACAGTGCAATAACTAAGTGCACGCTGCTAGATTCACAACGTGCCGTATAATTTAGTTATTGCACTGCTGTAGGCGTGCATCTTAGTTATTGCACTGTTGTTTCAAAACAGTTTTAATTTAACATAAGTACATTATAATACTTTGTAGCGTGCACTCAGCAATCATTTGCACTGGCACGTGAAGCCCGCGTGCATAAACTCGTGCGCTGCGCGCACTCGCTCATGCACTTGGAGCTTCACGTAACAGTGCGTATACATTAATGAGTGCACTCTACATTGTGCTATAACCTACACTTGTCAAATACATAATATGTAACATCAAGAATACGTAATAGCGTCTCACTCTATATAGAAGAAGAGTGAGACAAGCAGATTCGTAAAAACGTTTTTGCAAGCAGACTAAATGAATAATGAGTTATTAACCTTTTATCCTTATCTCGTTTTATGATTGGAGCACGTGTACAGGCGTCTGACCAATCAGAGAATAGGAGCTTGCTTCTGATTGGCAGCCACATGTTGCACAAAATGTCAGTATGTATGTAGCCGGGAAACGAGCAGCGCATCTGCCTTTGCTAGAACACAGGCAGGCTGGAGAGTGTCTCACTCTTCTTCTTTATAGAGTGAGAAGCTATTATGTACTCTTGGTAAGATGTAGTACATCTTATTGGGGTTGTTCTAGCATTTTTGCAATTTGCTGAATAGCTTTGTTTTTTTATTCTGCAATGGTGGCTATCTTTCTCCAGATCAATTTTTTTTAAATCTGTAACCAAATATCAATTTCTGTTTACGTTGGTGAAATCAGATAAACAATCGTTTCATTCTGCACGAGCATGTGGCGTTACTGCATTGGATGTCATAGTTCCAAAACACGTGTAGGCTTAACATTTACATTTTTTTTTTGTAAAAATTATAACTGACATGGTGCTATTAAAGGCGCTGCTATTTGTTGTTTCTAGAATTTTATTAAAAACAAAGAAACTACTACAATAAAACTACAAAAAACTGCTAAACACAAAAATATTTTCACATTAGCGATGCAACTGACGTGTGAACTCAGCTTGTGGAAGTCTTTTTTCTAGAAAATAATAGTAGTGACTTTTGAAGTACATTTAACTCTCTTTAAGGTCTCGCTGTTTTGTTTTAGTATTGTTTTAACTTTCACATACCGTAAGTGTTTGTGGGTAATAGCGCTGGTTTGCGGGCCATGAGGGATTCTTACGCACGTTTCTATGAAACTCCAATTGCAGAAGAACACGTCTTGAAACGCATAACAACAACCAGTGCTACAAGTTCAGAATTAAAAACAGGTACTTTTCAATTAAGCAGCGGATTTGCACAGTATTTGTTGTATGCATCTTAAATTTGCGGAGTAACTGGACGTTTTTTAGTTCATTTCTATATCAATAAGCAAGCAATTCTCATGAGACGCTTCATATTGTCATTTCAAGCTTTTAATATGCAACAATGACTTATTCTTCAAACTCATATAAATCTGGAAACAGTGTCATTTATATTTTGCAATTGTTGATAAATTTTTACAGAAACTGAACTCCGCTAACAAACCATTACCATCAACCGAGCAAATCGTACAAACTCTTTTTAGTTCCACGCAAGGGGATAAGTATTATAAGTGTGACTACTGTAAAGTAAACAATATTTGAGCTGGAACAACAAATTGGGTTGGGCATATTTTTTAGTTGTTTTCTATGTGAAGTTTTGACAAATTTTTTGCACCTTTTGCTTCATTTCAGCACCTCAATTGACTCACGTTAATTTCCGGTCATGGCCCACTTCCGTCTGTTTGTGGTCGTATTGCTGTGCAGTGCCATTATGATGACTCGTTGTGGGGATCTCCACGAAGGCATGGCTGGACCTCCTGCTCCCACACAAGGAAGAATGCCACGCGTGCAATTAGGAACCTCACCACCTGATTCCTCGTCTTCATCGCAAGGTCAGAAGCTTTTGTAAAATTAAGCAATACATAATCAATACAGATTAAAATACTTGAAAGATAAGCAAAATTATTTCCAACTAACAATAATAAAATACCGAATATTTCTATCATTACTATTCCATTAATATTTGAGAAACATAAATGTTATAAAAAATTCGGAGAACACTATTTTTGCTATTGCTATTACCTATGTCAATTTATTGAACCAGCACTTGTCTATGTGACTAAAAATGCCTTGTTGCCCTTTGGTATCACCTACCTCTAAGTGAAGTCGCAAGATTGAAGTTGTAAAAATACGAGTGAAAACCACCCCCATTTTTGAAGCTGAAATTTCAAAAAACTCGGCAGTTTAAAGTTTTCCTATTGTAAAAACTGATGTTATAAAAGTTGGGTGAAACAGACTCATTAAGGTTTACGGTAACCGCCCGTAACTGACTATGTTCAAGACCCTTAAGCTAATGCATGGCTATAGTTCCCTGGATGTAGACATGAGCACACTTGAATAAGTACGTAATTTTGTACAAGTTTTTATTTCTTAATTTGCTATAATTTCAGAATCCGGAGCGGGTCGAAGTTCGGAAAGTTCATCTCAAAGTTCCAGTCACAAATCGAAAAGTGTTGAAGAGCCAGCGGCCGCAGATGAGAATGCCAACAACTAAGATAACACTCAGAATTAACGTTGCCTTGAACTTTTAAAAACTGAAAATGCAATCTTAGTATTTTACTAAGAGGAACTACAACTGTTAATTACTTAATTGCGCGAAGAGGAAATACCTAGTTACACTGTGACAACATCATGGGAGCATCATCACGTTAAGCCAATTACTGTTCAGTTGATGCGCGTAATAAACAGAAAACAGTTTCAATTAAAAACTTGATTTGTCTTAACATTAATGGTGATATTCTTTGCAAGTGCCATAGATGTAGTCGCATTTCTCTTTTGTTTTTCTCGTAGACAAATAATTCTCACAAATTGGCGTCTGAGCGACTGAACTAGCATCAGACTCAATAAGCTTGTACTAATCGAATTAAGCACATCTGTGTAGTAAAAGACGGTCATAGAATGTCGCCAAGTTATGCCCACTATTGTTTGCAAAAGCAAACTAATTCCATTCAAGATCATGAAATTGCTCTCTATTTCTCTTCTATTTCCATTCGCAACAGTGTTAAAATCGTTCGGTAATGCACTGTCCATTACTTTTTTACGACCACACGCCAATATTACGTAACAAAGTGTGTAAAAAATGGCACTAATACCCCAGCAGATTATTTCTTTAATAGTCCAATAGTTTCGATTTTCCTGAACAAGTTCAGGATGGTAAGTTTTCATTATATGAGTACCACAGCAAGGCTCGAAATAATACAATATTTCCCTAGCAAAACTGTACGATAGCGTTTCCGTCAAGGTAAATACTGCCAGTACAGTAGCCGACAGCAGATAAGTGGTGCGATTAGACATAAATAAGCCTTTCATTTTTGGAAATAAAATCTCCAGTGTCAGAATAAGACGGGCCGTTGCTATCAAAGTATAGATGTATAACTGCAAACTGTACGAGCACCTTTCCCAATAACCGAAGAAAATATTGACAGAACGATGTATCAAATAACGGTTTATAATCATCGATATAGCAGTTGCGAAAGTAAACACTAAATTTAAAGCATCACTGCCAATCTGGAAGATTAGAAGTACAAACAAAGCATGATCAGCTATTAACTTTTGTTTGTAAATCAGAATTAAAGTGCATTGGCATATGATCAATCCAGCAAGTGCCATGATTAGTAGCAATATCCCACTGGCAACTCCAACCCTTTCTAGCGGATCGCAGTCAAACTGTAAATCAGATAAGCGGACACTGTTGTTGAGAGACTGATTAATTGTAACGTTCATGACGAAACCATTCATTTTTTTCATAATTTTTACTAAAATGTAAATGTCAATCGTTAACTTTCATGTAACATAACGGCTATGTCAAATATTAACTGAGGAGAACTGCCAAAGCATATTTAACAATGCATGCTAATACAAAGCATATACGAAGATCACGGATTGAATTACTGCAAAATGGTTAGTAATTACTGAGCTAACAGTCGTTGCAATATAATAAAAAAGCGCAAACTTGTTTGGCTAAAATGACTGATGCATTGGTAATATTTGTTGCGACTGCGGCCCCCTCAGGGGCCGCGTATATACTATATTCAGAATCTCTGAATCCTATGTATTTTTGGGAGGTCAAATTTCCAGTGTTAATTAACACTGGAAGGGCAGGTAGGTCGATCAGCTACCGTATTTTGTAATGCCTGACTGCCTGCAGTGCGGAAGAGTGGTATGATGTTTAAGTGAGCGGGGGGGGGGGAACACCTACCTTCCGATTAAGAGTCGGACGCTCTACCAACAGAGCTAAGCCGGCCGTTGAGAAGCCTTTGATGTAATGCAGTGTCTACCAAAACGTAAACTGTGAAGTGACTGGCAAACACTGTTCACTGTACTGTGGTACTGTGAAGCGACTCAGCAAGTAGCGTCTATTAATATAAAACATGAGAAAACAATCGGAGCTTTACATAAACTGAAATAAAATAAAATACTGTTTAGAAATTTTTCAACGTTAACCAACGACCGTGGGCGCATACCTATGTGTTATTATTAGCTTTTGCCACTACAGTTTACTTATTTTGAACAAGAACGGTGTTAGTTAAACTGGACAGTCGGCAGCTAACATAACATCTTTAATCAACTATAGTTAATTATATTTAATGAAATTTAGTTTACTCAAATTTATTAGTCGATTTGCACTTTTGGAACTTCAGTGCAATACATGCGCACTGGCCACTACAGGCCATACAAACTGAACTAAATAGAAACAAGAGCTAGCTTTTCATCTAAAAATAAAAAGTATTTTTCCTTTTCATGTTTCACTCTTCGCCATGACATTTCTCTAATGCGCGGTTATGGCCGCGTTCAATATTTCCTGCGGAATATAGACACTCTAAGGTCATGATCAGTACTCAATCAGGAGGTACACTTCTTACTCAGCAGATGAGCTTGTTCAGCAAATACTTGTATATCAATCGTCAGTTCAATAATACCGACCATCCTGGTCCTAACACATAAATAAAATTTCATACTAAAGTGTACCTCATAAAAGTTCACGTCTTGGTTAAAATATATACCTGCCGACCTGTATCTGTTTGTAGGCGTTAATTATACAGCAGATGCTGAGCTTTTTGTCAGAGCTGAAATGACAGGCATTAAAAGAACGAATTGCATGAAGTAATCAAGCTCATACCTGGCGAAATAGACAGAATAAGCTGCCGACGTAGAAATTACAAATAGTCGCTTAGCGATGATATTTGCTAAAAATAGAAAAATGGAACATTGAAGTATGAAGTATTTGATGAAATTTGAAGAAATGATCCATGGCATTGAAAACTTATCACTAGCACCAGCTTTAACTCCTGTTTTTCACCTCTGGATTGGTTCTCTTTTCTTTATTTGCAATGCCCCTTTACTAAGGCATGAAAGAACCTTCATTTTTCCGAAAGCTAGCCCCTTTGCCATTTTCAATAATAAAGAAAAGCAAAACTATAATTTAATCCGTTTTAATTGTAATAACGAATTTTTTACGCCCAAACGTGATCGAGCACTGTTTTTTGCACAGATGTACTTCTTTCTTGTGTTTAAGTTACGCCCAACTAGAACAGTCTAGCCTTAAGGTTTCCACCATTGCCCTCCCCTCACAAAGGTAAGAGCTCGGACTGTCTTATTGTTACGATGTAATGTATGTTAAAATATTATATTAAACTACAATTGAACAAGCACGTCTTGTGGGTAGCGTTAATTTAATTTTGGATAGATGGCATTGCGACATTCTTTCAGTGCCGAGGATATTCTTCGAATATAAAACGCGGCACAAAAATTTTTTAAAGCCAACATTTTTAGTAAACATGACCACTCTTCTTAATCACAATCTAGCGAGAAAGGTCACCACACATGGGTAAGAAAGAACCTTCTTAGTATTTTTCAGAAAAGGTTGTAATGGCGTTGTAACGTAGCAAGTTGTAACGTAGCAGCGGTCAGCGTAGTAGGCGGGTCTTGCAAATTGCAACGACAGCCGCATAGTAATGTTAGAAGTTCTGCTGGGGTTGATAAAGGCTGTTAGAAAAGTTAGTTCGGGATAGTGTAGTGGTCAGCGAGCGCGTCTGCCATTAGACGTCTGCCATATTCCGGAGTGTAGCAGAAGGCACAGGTTCGATTTTTTATATAAGACAATCGCACTATAGTATAAACGCGGCGGCTAAGGCCGCCGCGTAAAATTTAATCGCAGCAATTAGCAAACAAGCAGAAGGATCAGCCAATGTGACTGTAGATGATATGAGATACTTAACACTGCATACTCTATGCACAGAAGACGCGTAAATCACAAAAAACTTTACCAATAACTTTGTTCAGATTATGCATGAACTTATTCATGGGTTATACAATGGCCTTTCAAGCAAATAAACTTTATGAACCATCCAATTTATGTAAAACTAACTGAAATCTGCTCTTGTTTTTGTCTCCATAGGTTTCAAATTACCTAGTTTAGAAAAGCTTTCACTAATTGAATACTTTTTGCTGAAAAATAAAGAATCTGAGCATGCAGGATATCTGTGTAACTTCTCAGACCCTGTGCAAACTGCTCAAGCAGGACTCTGGTAAAGTTGTGAACACTGGAACATGTTTAAAATTATCTAGTTGGGACAGAATTGTAGGCTCTAACTAGAAACTGGTCAAATGAAAAGGGCACTTCAATCAATTCTTGAACAATCCTAATTTTGATTACCCCATTGAGGATAACATACCCTTTGAAGGCTTCTATAGGTTAATTGTCCATTTGCCTACGTTCTCTGAAGTTGAAGTGGCAACAAATATTGGAAAATGGTAACGCAGCTGGTATAGATAGCGTTTCCGCGGAACTTTTCAAATGTGGCGGACCACGATTTATCGAAGAGCTGCACATGTTTATCGCAAAATATGAGATGAAGAAGATACCCACAAGAATGGGGCACAGCTGTGATACTGACACTATTCAAGAAACTAAGAAAAGCGATAAGGCTACTTGCTCCACATATCGATGTGTCTCTTTACTCAGCATTTTTTCATCCTTGAAGCGATTGTATTGAATCTGGTGAGGTGTGAGCGTGAACGAGCGGGTAACCGCCCCAATCAATCAGCTTTCAACCTGGCCGGTCATGCATTGACCATAAGTTCGCGCTACGACAATTCTCGTAGCTAATTAACGAAATCAAAATGCAGACTTCTGGAAAATGGAAATTGCTTTTATTGACTTCTAAGTTTTTGTTGCTGCTGTTTGAATGGGTGCGTAAAAAGATATGTGTTTCTGCTGTGTTGTTGAGTGAAATTGTGCGGTGTGTGGTGAATGTTTTGAAAATTTTTATTTTTTCTGGGAGGAAAGAGGAATTTGGGTTTATTATAGAAAGTAATGATAGGGAAGGTTGTCTTCCCTGCTGATGGTCCGCGCGATTCCGCCCGAAGATCGCTTTTGCGCGGGGTGGTCGGGGGGGGGGGCTCGTGCTGTATGTGTTCTGTGGGGGGGGGGGCGCCGCCTAAAAGAGGTTTGTGGGGGGAGGGGGGCCTGGTTCCGCCGCCGACTCCGAATCGGAGCTCTGGTTTCTGGGGGTGGGGGGCGGGGCCCGCCTCGGTGCAGCACAGGGTCTGGGGTGGTCAGGGGGTGCCCCCTCCTCCTGTTCAGTGCACATAATTGTTGGTGGTGGCAGGTGGGGGAGCGAGGGGACCCCCCCCCCTGGTAGGGGGCACGATTTGGGGGGGGGTGGAGAGAGGGGGGGGGTTGAGTGGTGAAGGAGGGAGAAAATAGATGGAGGTAAGAAGGGGGTAGGGCGTGTGGGGTTAAAGGGAAGTTGGTAAAATTTTTAAATTGCGCTAGGTGTAATATATCTACAGCAAAAGTAAGGAAAAGAAGTCGTGTGCATTGCTTAATTGTTATATAAGAAAATATTTCTGCTGTATGTATGCATAAAGAAGACTGCCGGAGGGGATGTATATTCGTAGTGTGCGTAAAGAAAAAATATTTGCGACGAAAAAAAGAAAAATGCAAGTTTATAGAGCAGAGGGCGCTGCGGAGCAGTAGAAAAAAAAGGGCAAGGGAGAGAAATCAATAAAAAATAAATTGTATAATAAAGTAAGTAGTTAGTGCCAATGTAGATTCGGGTGTCCTCCTTGGGCGTGTGGGGGTGATAGGGGTAAAAAAAGATGTGATTTTTTTCTTTGGAAAGTAACGAAAAATCCAAACAACTTCTTTAATTTTATTTGGGCGGGGCTGCCTCTCAGTTCTTTCATCTAAAAAGAAAGTATTCTTTTTAAATTTTATTTGAAGTCTATCTGCTTGAAACAAAAAAAACCGAAGACAAAATCTGCATGCAAGGTGGGGTAAAAGTCGAGCGATTCTCTGTTTTTGAATTTAATTTGAACGCCCCTTTTTGGTTTGGTTTTTTTTTTGAGCTAAATCTGTCGCAACACCATTTAGTAAGCAATGTGCTATAGAAACTCTTCTGAATTTTCGGCAGGGTAATTTAAAAACAATTAAAAATTAAAAAAAAATTTTTTTTGGGGAATTAAAAAAAAACAATAGGGCCGAAAAGGGAACCTCCCCGGGGGGGGAAAATATAGGGGGGAAATATACATTGTTTCTTTTTTTTTGCTTTGTGAAACTTTTGGGACATAATTTCCATTTTGAGTTACACAAGCATGAAATAAACCATCAACCTTTCCCAGTTTGATCCGTTTTAGATTTCAGGACAAAGAATTGTTACCTTGATTATGGAGTTTCCCACATTGAACAGCCAGTCATGTGAATTGGTGACTAGGTGTTCAGAGATAGTATCATAATATAGTGTAGAATGTAGGTATGTGACTACTATATGTCAGGAGTGTTTGGTTTGGGGGGGGGGGTGCGCCCCCCCTCTTCCCCCTCGCGGGCCGCCATGTCTGAATAGTAGCAGAAATTTACTGGTGGGCAGACAAAAACAAGTTTGAAACCAGTAACTAGAAGGAAAAGGGTTGTACAATTTAATTGAGGAAGTTTAAAACTTGAGCAGAGCTAATGAACTTAACGGCAGTAGGTAGTTGAATTACAATTTTGGACGAAATTTGTTAGTGCTTCCATTCTGCAAGAACATAACTCAGTTGACGTTTCAAAAAACATTTTTAGGTTTAATTGAACCACACATTGCGTTGATTTGTATCCAAGTTGCGACGTCCGTATACCTTCCATGGATTAATACTTATGGACGCCTTCCACATGCATTAACCCTTTCATTCATAATGTTGCTTCAGAGCAACAATTGGCCCCATCTAGTGAAACCTGTAGGCCTGATGTTTCACAAAATCATGTCCTTCATGAGGATACCTTAGGTATCCGAGTGAAGCGAGCAGGTGGCCGAGTGGTCTGGCGTGACAGTACTGCCACAAAGCTGTCTCTGGGGAGCATGCCCAGTCTGTGGCAGCGGATCATATCCCAGCCAGAGCTTGGACTTAGGGCAATTTAGAAAAATTCATGAAGGAAAGGGTTAATCTTGACATATTTAACCCTTTCATTCATAATGTTGCTTCAGAGCAACAATTGGCCCTATCTCACTACTAGTGAAACCTGTAGGCCTGATGTTTCACAAAATCATGTCCTTCATGAGGATACCTTAGGTATTCGAGTGAAGCGAGCAGGTGGCCGTCTGGCGTGACAGTACTGGAGCATGCCCAGTCTGTGGCAGCGGATCATATTCCAGCCAGTGCTTGGACTTGGGGCAATTTAGAAAAATTCATGAAGGAAAGGGTTAATTGAGAGTCCCACCAAGACAATTCAAATGCTGGCTGGAACTGCAGTTTCTTCTGTGGTTGATTCTTATTCGGCCCACTTTTGAAAACGTTTGATCGTGTGAACAGTGTCGTTTGCGGGTGTTTGCCCGTGTTTGGACGTGTAAACCCGACTATAGTATTCCAGGCTTGTATAAGATGAGCGAGACACTTTCCTTCTCCTGCCTGCTTGTGATTGATACGCATATATGCACTCGATGGATAGCATATGCGTTTGTCGACATTGGCCTACATACTTGTTTAAGGGATGGGTTTTCTCCAATCTAAGACGAGCTGCAACTCTGATTGGCCAGACGCCTGTGCACGTGCTTCAATCAACAGTCAGGCGACCACTGCAGTCATTGTGGCCATTCCCGGGTGATTGAAAATAGCTCGTCAATTTCTCTTTAAAATTGATGTGGTCTAGTTTATTGACAGAGTTTTTTAAATTTGTAGAATAACAAACTTTGTTTACATTCAACGTTTCTACGTAGACGTCGAATAGAGTTTTATATTTTCTAGTTTGGAGTTGACTGCATATTCTATAGTTTAATTCTTCTTTGACTTAAAAATGTATTGTGTGTTTGTTGTGTTATTACTTCACGCTGTTTTCGGCAGCTGTTATGATTTGAAAAGATGCGCTTTTGTGGACTTGACACATCCTGTGGACGAATATACTCTTGCGTGGCCCACCGCCCCCAAGTTTGAGTTCAATATATTGCATAGAGGTACGAAAATGTGCACTTTATTATTAAATTTTATTATACTAGTGACAAACCACTAATTGATTTAGGTTGTGTGCAGGGGCGGTTCCAGGATTTCGAAAAGGGGGGGTGCAGCTTCGAAATTTTTTTTACTTCTACCTGCGATTTTGCATTGCTACGGTTGCGGTATCAGTTTGAGAATATACACCGTTGCTTTAATAGCAGTGGCGTATATATATACCCAGAAAAAACAAAACGCCTCACAAACGCAAGATCACTAAACCACAAAGTTGCAGGGGTCTGGGGGGGGGGCGGCAGCCCCCAGAAAAAATTTGCGATTTCTTCAATTTTTAGGCCGAATTTGGTCAACTGGAGACGTATCAGAAAAAAAAAATTAAAACAAAAAAACGTCACGTGCTCACATCAGACAGTATATTACACAAGCAAATGCAGCATAATATATGTACTCGTGTAGACATGTAAATGTAGCATAACGAACTCGTATATATATATACATGCAGAGGCTTTGATGGCAAGCCACACGGTCGCAGGGTTCTGGGTCTGAGGGCTGCAGCCCTCATTAAAAAAGTTCAAGAATTTTGCGATTTTAGGTCGAATTTGGTTATTGGAGACGTATATATCAGACCGGTTTTTTCGTCCGGGTAATCAAAACCAAAGGCGGCACCCTTGTGAAAAATTGTGAAACTGTGAAAAAATTTCGGGGCGGAGGGAAATCGGGGCGGGGGGGGGGTAATGTTACCCCTTAGGATTAGTCTGAAAGACCTAGACAGAGGCAAAGCTAAAGCAACACAAGAAGTCTTCAGAGTTGAAGCGTGAACAAGCAAAGGCTATTATGAATGAACACTGCTAATCCTCAAATTGATGAAGAAGTCATTGTTAAACATATATAAAGCAGGGGTCTGGGGCGGCAGCCCCCAGGAGCTAGCGAATTTTTGGTTTTTGCTAAAAATTTGTTGCATTGGGGCAGGCACTTTTCAACATCTAGTTGCTGCACCCCCCCTTCCGCCCAAAAGGGGGGGTGCACACCCCCTGCACCCCCCCTGGAACCGCCCCTGGTTGTGTGATATGTTGTTTACCTTATTCGCGCTTGTATCCATTCGATATGCCCAGTGAAAACGTGTTGAAACGCGTTGACTTTGGCCTTAGGCCATTCAGTAGTGCAGCTTTTTAGTTTATATAGGGCCAAGTCTAAACATTAGGTAAGAACTAAGTACAAAATAAGGCATAAACGTTACCTGCTATATTTCCACGGTGCCTCAACCGTCGCGTATACAAGTTTTTGGGCAAAGTCTGCGATTAAAACTTTTTAGTCTTGCTTGATCTAGAAATTACTCTCTATGATGCTGCTGTATAGCAGTAATGTAGGTATTTTTGTCAGCGTAACTCAAGTTGGCCAACTTGGCTAACTTAAGTTGGCCAAATCAAGTTCGCCAAGTTGGCCAACTTAAGTTGGCCAACTGAAGTTGGCCAACTTGGCTAACTAAAGTTGGCCAAATCAATTTGGCCAAGTTGGCCAACTTTAAGTTGGCCAAGTTGGCCAAGTTGGCCAAGTGAGCTGGCCAACTTGACCATTTGTGATAGCACAAGCGCAGGACGGTGTGCCCCGGATGTGCCATCAAAATTTTCTAAAATAATTTTTAACGTCTTCAAATTCATTCATTTCTCATCATCCCACATTTACAGAACAGTTCACAACAGTTCACAACTCTTCGAAACAAAACTACATACAGCAACTGATTTAAGTTGGCCAAACTTGGCCATGTAGGACACTACACTTGGGCCATGCAAATTTATGTTTTAGTTTTTCGTCGTAAAGAAACAGAATTGTTTTACGACGTTTCCCAGAAGTCTACAAGGTAGGTCCGGACAAAAAGTTTGTATTTTTGAAGACACTGGAAAATAAAAAAGCTGTTTCTTTGTTTCAGGTCACACCGACAAAGGTTTTTACTATGAAGGTGGCTCATTTTTCACAGCCGAACATGCGGGAACACACCTGGACGCTCCAGCCCATTTTTACAAAGGCAGTTTTCGTGTCGGGCAGGTAAACCCAGCGCTACGTAAAAATTGAAATAATATATAAACATCAAAGGAACAAACTCACTGGCCCCGATTTTGACTCTTGGTGCTTAGGCACAAGCTTTAAATATCTTAACTGACATAAAGGTCACTGCATTTTTACTATTTAAACCTGTAAACAGGCATATCTGTTCTGAAACTATCATAAGTCTGAACCAGAAATGGGAAGACTTTCTCAAACATAAAAGTTTTGTGAAATTTGAATAGACGCTGACATTATACAACTTTACGAAACCAAAAATTTTTTTGCAATATATTGCCATCTTTACTTTGACGTAATTTTGGTGGGAATTTATTCCTCAACCTTTAGCAACCTATTCTGTATACATTTTTATTTCAGATCCCACTCAATAATCTAGTTGGCGAAGCGTGTGTTATTGACGTAGCGTCGAAAGCAGCAACTGACGCTGATTATCAACTGACAGTGGACGTGCTGCGTCAGTGGGAAGCGGACTACGGGTCTTTGGATGACTGTGTCGTTATTCTGAAAACAAACTGGTCGAACTACTACAAGAATCCTGAGCGATATTTAGGAACCAGTGATCTGACTTCAGCGGATAATTTACACTTTCCGGGTTTGTGTTGGTTTCGCCCTTTTATGTTATCTAATTGTTCGTTGCAGAAGTGAGTTCTGTTTGACGAGGGAAGAAAATCACCCGCTTCGATCATAAGTTTAGAACGCTTTTAGCCACAGCATATCCTTATAACTGTCACCGTGCAAAAAAACTGGCCCGTATAGACAGTTAACAACAACTTCCGTTGGCACAGAAAAACTTCCCGGACACTATTACGGAAAGTGTAAACATTAGCAAATATGCATAGGTATGTTTTGATTTAGAAGGATGAGTTTTCTACTTTTATAGGGTTTTCGGAAGAAGCAGCCAACTGGATTGTCTCGAAGGGCACCATCAAGCTCGTGGGCATCGATACTCCCAGCATGGATCATGGCCCGAGCTCGAATTTTCCGGTTCACCAAATTCTTGGAAAAGCCAACATTTCTGGTTTGGAAAATTTGGCAAACTTAAATAAGCTGCCCCCTCGAGGGTTCACTTTAGTGGCTCTACCTGTGGCGCTCAAAGAAGGTAGTGGGGCTCCGACTCGTGTCATCGCTTACGATCCGAAATGCCATGAAATGACTGCTGGATCACATGGCGGCCGGAAAGTGCACAGAAGCTTAGTTGTGATCTGTGTTCTAATGGGTCGATTTTTGATAAGCGTTCTGTTGTAATTGTGAAAAATTACATCGTTTTAACTATTTAATTGTTTGTTTGTTGCTTGCTTTATGAGAGAGTTCGTTTCGAAATAACCCTTTAATATTACCTGTAGTGGATCGCTTGACAACTATGCATGTTTTGTATAATCGCTGTAGTTTTGAAATTTTTCATTTATGAAGTAAAATATCATCGAGCTGTTGTACTTCTCTGCGTTTAACGAAGTTATGACTTTTTGCTATTTTATGGCATTAAACTCGACTAGAAGGTTCACCATTGGTAGTTTCTTGAATGTGGCTGGTTGACAATAGCAAAAATTTCATATTGTAGCCTACATTTACATAGTACAGTATTTTATTTGATAAAGTACAGATATATAACACTGTAGTTATTAGTAAGGTAAAAAGTTTAACTTTAAGTTAAACTTATTTAAATTAGGGCTGTACTTAGTAGAGATCTATTCAGATAGCCAATTTTCATTTAAGGTGGTAGTTGCGTTTTCGAGGTTTCTGTGATTTCTATGTATTAAACTTTGCGCCCACAAAACTCAAATTGCAAATGAAGCCTTAGCACAAAATTTTAGCACAGTATTGTAAAGGTCAAAATCCCCAGGCATGTCTCTAACTTTTTCAAAATTTCACCTGTGCACATGTTTAAAGGGCTTTCGTTACAAAAAATATATTACCGTTTCGGTGCGTTTGCTTTTAAACTATTTACTCAGTAAACTGTCTATGTAGTTCTTAAAAAAGTGGGGGAGATGTCTGGACATTTTAAACATGTCAAAAACCTTACCCACTTTTAGCCCCAACAGGTAATCGTATGATTCACAGCTGTGGCGCTAACTTTTTGTGCAAAAATTTTAATATTTTGGAAAGGACCCTGCTTTAGCCGATTGTACTGGAAAGGTCAAGTTCCAACGCACGGCATACAGTATATATGTAGCTTTGCAAAAAATGCCTAAAAACGCAATTACCCTCTTAAAAGTTTGATTTATTGACATCATAGGCCAACATGAAATAACTAGCTTTTGAGCTATATATTTACATTTATAATGGTAAAATATATTTATATCTTGGCAGTCAGAGGTAGTTCATTAGAGTTGCTGCAAGCGTTGCTAGAATCAGCGCCAAACAAGTCGAAATTACAGCAGCATTCCCACCTGTAATACCAGAAGTACATAAATTGAAAAAATACTGGCTAGCAAAGCAAGTACAATAAAAACCAGGAAAAAATTTATAAAGTAATAGGGTATGGGATATCACGGATAAAAGTGCCCGTCCTAAAACTTGTCCACCTGGGTTCGATTTCATTTTGATCAGTTGCGATTCATTAGTAGCACTGATGTAAGCTAGAAAATTAGCTTTTGTTGGAAACTTTCCCGATATATCGACAATATGCTGGATGATGTGTGGGAAACATTTTGTTACGTTTGCTCGATGCAGTCAAAAGTCTAGCTAATCAAGTCATTCATTAGCCCCAAATATTAGTAAATATTAGTCGCTTGCAAAATTCACTGATATTTGCAACTAATGCATGACTTCTCAAGTTAGCTATATTTTTTACTGGATACCGCGGCTTTTATGAGATTTTAACCACACGGTATACAAATTGGTGACTTGTCAAAAATTTTTCAGCAGACATATAGGGTTATACGCAGACTTCTCCGTTTTCTATGTGTTACTGCGCTTATCTAGAATTCATCTTACGTTAATACTAATGAATCGCGATTCATCGTTTATGAAACCGGGCCCTTTTTGTTCGGTGAAAAGTGTTCGTTCCCCTTGGGATAAATTTGTCCCCGCTCCTATAGGACACTTTCATTCAGATAAAAGTGTCCCCCACTAAAATTGCCTCTGATGCTACATTGTAATAAAATCAAATTTACCTACAGCACATTAATTTATACATAAACATGGAATCTTCTTGTTTACTTATGCTAGACTAGTACTTAATAGCTATAAATTAATAAAAACTAAACAGAAAACAAACAAAGAAAACAAAATAGAAAGCAAACGAAAATAATGTGGATAAAAACATAGTAAACAGATAGAAGCAAAAAACAATATGCATATGTGCGAGTAGAAATAGTGATAGCATTTAATATAGTGATACTCAATATTGACAATCAAAGGTCAACTTTAGAGGACACTTTTATTATCTATTACACTCAGAGAAAAAAAAACAGAAAAAAACAATACACAAGGAGTCATAAATTGAAAAATGGGAACAAAGAAGGTGTTGGTTATAAGAAAAGAAATTAGAAACCATAAAAAAGGAGTAGTCGTTTACAGTGACAAAAGACAAAACAAAAACAAAAATAATTCAAACTGATTATTAGAACTCCTATTTTAAAAAAGTCTGAACAAAAATTGTTTGCATCGAAACGTGTTGATTTTCACCTCTGATAATAGTTTTTTATCGCGGAATTAACAATACCATTTTCGCCTGTAGTCGCGAAAATGACAACTTATTCTGAAATACGAGCTTGTTTTTTTAGTTCTTGTTTGTAATTTTTTGTTTCTGACTAGTAATGAAAACTGAGCTTTAATAACAAAAAAATCGACGAATCTTAAACCGATGATGTGTCCATGTCCCGCTAATATGGTCTCACAAAACTAAAAATTGCAAATACGACGTGCTGTACAACAAGCTTCCCTTTTAGCAAAAACTAACAAACGTGGCTCGCAAAGTGACTAAAAGCAAAATGCTGCTTAAGGTGGCACTCAGGGGAACCGCCTTTGCCGTTTATTTTTTTTTCAGCGACATTTTTGACCATAATGTCTTCAGAGTTTTCATTTGATGTGCATATTGTGATAAAACAATTTTCACTTTTTGGTCAATTTTGTAGTTGTTGCAAAAATTTTTTTGTGTCAATATAAAATAATTACTCATATCCCTGAAATTTGCGGTTTCTTAGCTTTAAGTTGATGTATTAAACATAAGAATACGTTGAAGCTTGGCTGAGTTATTTAGCTGTGAAAAGCACATCAAAAATAAAAAACCTAAAATTCTAATAAATCTTCGAAAATGTCAAACTTTTGATCTAATTTCTTAAAAAAATTGACTATTGTTTTTGGTAACTTTTTTAACGGAAATATGCAGTCCTAGGAAACGTCTAATTTTTGAAAAAGTGAAACGTGTGGGCAAACTTCACATTTTTGCGTAGCGCATCAGTTACTTTTTTAGGACCTGGGTTTTTGCTGAGTTGAGATGACTTTTCTGCTCAGCGCTACCTTAAAAGAAGTTCTAGGTAACGTCCTTCTTAATGCATGACCAAGTAAAAATAAAGAGCACAAAAATGTTCGCGAAATCAGAGCACATCCAAACAGTTACCTTGATCGGTTGGTTTCGCTGCCTTATGGCATCTTGGAGAATTCAACTGGTAATCGTGGGGCCAGTCCGCACCCCAGCCATAGCAGTTGCCCAACCGCGTATTTTCGTTCCTCAACCAATCCTGCAACGGCTTGAAGTATTTCAACAGAGGAGCTGCACTTATGTGCCGGACCCCTGTAATTTGTTCTAGAGCATCGGGCCACGGCTTAGTGGCTCCCAGCTGTAAGGTTTTCCAAAAACGATCTCCCGCGCGGGTGTTGCCATAAATACCGCATCTGTGCAAGGGTAAGCCGGGATCAACCTCCTCACAGAGAGCCTCGTGGAATTGGAAAACCAGAATTCGGGCAACAAAATAACGAATATAAGCAACTGAGTTTGGAATATGGTATTTAGCACCTGGATCAAAATCTTCTTCTGACCTCGCTATCGGAGCTTCGACTCCTTGATATTGCTCCCTCAATTCCCACCAAGCCTGATTTAAATTATCAGTTGAAATGGAGCCGTCAAAAAGCTGCCATCGGTACAGATCCATCAAATAGCCAAAAGGAAAGAAAACCACAAAATTCAGAGCCAATTTCATTAACTGATTCAACTCTTCTTCTTCAGAGAAATCACCACTGATTAAGTTTCGCAATTTTAAATAGCTAGCGGCATGCGCGGATAAATACATGGTGTCGCCAACAGCTTCGTGAAACCCCGGATTGGCGCCAGTACGAAAAATGTCTTTGTGATTCTGGTAGGCAATGTAATAGTAAATGTGTCCAAGCTCATGATGTACTGTATCGAAATCCTGCATGTTGATTCTAGTACACATTTTTATGGCCACATCCTTTCTATTGGAAAAGTCCCAGGCTGACGCGTGACAAACCACGTCGCGCCCATCCTTGGGTTTCTCGATCATGGACAAATTCCAAAATTCCTGTGGCAGTTTTGGAAATCCTAGACTGACAAAAAAGTCTTCGGCATCTAGGAAAAGTCGTTTAGCATCGTATCCCAAAACTTTTAGGCGGTCATCCAAATTCTGTGGTTTTACATCTGGATAAGGAAGAATCCTTTCAGCTATGCTTCCCCAGTTTTGAGCCCACATGTTGCCAGTGACGTGTGCAGGAATTTTAGAATCCTCGCGTACGTGTTCCGGATAAATATGACGCAATTTCGAGCGGACATACGTGTGCAATTCTTCGTATAGTGGTAGAATTTCAGACCATAATCTTTTCAAAGAATCTTGGAAATCGGGGTCATCACTTTCGTAGTTTATACGCCAATTTTCACCGTTGTCTGCATAACCCACATTTTGCGCACCCTCGTTCTTCAGCTGCAAATAACGTTTGTAGAGATTGCGCATCTTTTTTCCGCTTACGTCACGCCATTCCTTCCAAACATATGTCAGAAGTTCATAATCCGTTGACTCTTCCAAAATCTGTTCAAGTTCCGGTGTCAACGACCACTTAACGTCGCAGTTAGTAGAATTTTTAGCACAGACTTTTGCTGAGCTATATATAGTCGACATATTTTTTACAATTTCATTTAGTTCTAGCAGTTTTTCTGGGCTCAGACTGAACCGACTTTGGCGCCACAGCTCAAGTTCTCTCAAGGTTTTCGGATCGTGTATTCGGGATACATCATATCGTGAGGCGTTGGTTGATATATCATCTTCAAGTTGATTGCGCTCCACATTTAGTTTCAATTTCAGTTTCGCATTTTCTTCAGTAATATTGGTGGACCATTTATAGGAGGCAAATGCTGCCCGAGTTTTCAAATCTATCATCGCTTCGTTCATCTCGTTCAACCATGCGCGTACGTCGGCTTCGTAATCCTCATGATTGTGAGCGCTAAAACATTGGAACACGGTATATCGCAAACGGATATATTGACATTTGAACGATCAATTTTATGTGAAAAACCGCTTAAGGTGGTAGTTCTATAACTCAGTTTTTTACGTTAAGCTTTTTCAAAACTTCATAGCCATCAGTGGAAAAAGTACAATGGCTACAATTTTTTTAAAACATGACCCGGAAGTGTTTTCAATTATTTTTAACACTGATAAAGTTATAGGCTGAAACTAGCTACTGCCTTGGCTTACAGTTTCATACGTCAACGTACTAATGTAGTAGTTAGTCTCACCATTAAAATTTCACCAAAAATGCTACTACCAATTTTTTGTGCGGTTAAAAAAAATCATATTATCTTTACCCATAACTACTCAACCTAGTTTATAGATCCGTCTGAAAAAAAACTGTCATTCTGGAACGACCCTTTTAAATGCTGACTCTCGAATAATAAAAAGCAGGAGGTGTCTTAATTCCAAGAAGATTTTTCTCTTTTTAGCACAGTAACAAATAATAAGCTTAAATCTCGCATTTATACTTTTTACACGCATAAACTTTCGTCAAGGGGATATGATGAAAAAATACGATTACTCGTTGGCTATGAACCCTGACGATATAATAGCCTATGTACTAAAATAGCAAATGTTCGTTGTGACATGCAAGTTCAATTCTCTTTATTAAGACAATATAGCATGCACTATGCAGTACTTGCCATTAGAATGAAAACACCAAACATTTTTGTTTAACTGTTTTCAAACGAAGACTTCCCCCTCTATACTAAAATTAACACCCCACAAGTCATTAGTGGTTACTGTGCACTAAAAAACAAAAAGAGATCTCGGGCCTCACGTCGAAACAATTGATCTGAAGGAAGAGAGTAGGTGCATTACAAAAAATTAAAACCGCTTTCGGCTAAAGCAACCTTTGCGACGTTAGGGTCGGTTCATACTTACAGCCGTATTGCGTAAGACTCATATTGCGCTTAAGGTGGTAGTGTCGCCAAAGCAGTTTTGCTCATGTAAAAAAAGAGCTTGTTGCTTTTAAACTTTGTGTTCACTGAGCAACTAGTACAATGCTTGTATGGTACCAAATAATCACTTCCTGACCCAAGACTACCGACATTGACTAATATCTTGGACCAATCGCCATTGTAAGCCAGACATCACACAAAAGGGAAATAAACGATCAGCAAAACGAACGTGATATCACGGATTGGATTGGATTGGCCAGCTTGTGAAGTACACTTTACGTGCCGACGCACAATTTTTCAAAACAAATACGAGAAAAAATATAGGTACGTTTTTCTTTAGATTTCAAAATAAGCTTCTACATTTTTCACAATTTATCATTATTGATGTGAGTACTTCACAGTTCACGACAGTTTCACAGTTCAAAAGAGTATAACTCAACTGATACTGAAGCAATTTACACTAAATTACGTCTGCATAAACTACAGCATTGATGCTTCAACTTTGTATAAATAAACTAAACAAATAAATTAATAACTGTGACGAAATATCGAATGTGAATAAGTTTTCAAAACGTCGTTTTTCCGACTTTGCGACTTCACTGCAAACTGTATTCTGAACCAATTTTGCTGAAACTTGATAAAATTATGTGCCTTGACATATACTTTGAAAATATAGAAAGAACAGTTTCAAACATCTTACTGAACAAGCTTTACAGCCACGCAAAATCGACTGCTTTCGCGACACTACCCCTTAAATGTTATTAAATGTCTTCAATGATTTCAGTTAGGCTTACTTACCTTGAACCGTAAGCAAAGCAGGAAACGATAAAAATAAGTAGCAAAAACGTCATCATAAAAGTAAAGACAGTTCTTAGGAACGGAAATTCTGAAACAGTAGTGAACGTTTATCAATTGTAACATAGCCCTTGCAAGACAATTTTCAAAACAGTGTACATTATGACCTTTCGACCGGTTATAGACAGTAACTACAGTCTGATTTTTTAAATTACATCAGCACTAAAGATGGAAAACAGAGAGAACTGCTATTTGACGTCTTTTAGTCGAACAGTTGCATATTTAATTGAGTTCATGTACTTTAAAAGTTGACAGTTCATCTTATGGACAGTATCTAAATAAAAAAATCGTACAAGTTTGAAAGAATATTTAGACTAGTTGTACGACATTTTGTTTTTTCAAAACAACCACAACCACAGTGCAACAAAGGTTGTCGAATATGGAATATATCGAAGATATTAGATTTCCATCACTGTATATTGCAAAAAAAGGATGCAAAAAATTTAAGGGGTGCCTCGATAATCAACGAAATAAAAAACTGCAAAAATGACCTGTCTTTCTTGAACAAAAGGTGCCCAGTCCAGAATGCTACCTATTTGGAAGGTTTAAAGTAGGTACTTAACTTCGAAATAAAGAAACTAAAACGTTTACAAACATTGCTGATTTTATTTACCTTTTAACGAATTTCAGAAAGTTCACCAGTGGAGTATCATTCTTCGAGCTTCCCTATCATTCATTTACGTTGTTTTTATTTTCACAACTCGAATTAAAATTAAATTGTGCAAAAAATTGCATGAAAAAGTATTAAGAAGATTCTAACTCGCAAATTACTGACACTCCGATTTTTTCCTAAATTTTATAAATATTTGGTAGTCCTAAGCCCTCCGTGGTTAAAGTGTTTTTAGTTTTTGACAACGAAAAAACTTTCTGATCTAAGAAAACAAGAACAAAGAAGAAACAAAAAATAAGCTTATCAATGCTGAAAAGTGAGAGTCGACTTTAAAAATATACCTGGTTTAATAAATATATAAATAATTTTTTCTCAAACAAAACTGAAAAATTTAAGCCTTATTATTACATTTTCAGCAGTAAAATACTGACATTTGCAGAATTAAAATACCAACCGAATTTGAATACTAAAGTCTGACCAAAAAATGTTGAGCACTGGGACACAATAAAACATGTGATTGCATTACAAAAAGAACATGCTATGATCATCACTCCATTTGTTTTCTCGCAGTGTTCAACATTTTTTGTCAGACTTTAGAATTTGTGTTGATTTGTCCCCTACAAGCTGTTTTCCGCTTCATTATTTTTGTAGTTTTAATAAGCAACATGCAGTAGCTACTCGCTACTTTTGTAATGTTGAGACTATTCTAGAATGAACAAAAACTAGGTTCAAACAATACAATTATTTAAAGATATTCTCTCCTAACCGTAGGTAAGAGAAACTGAATTTTAAAACGCTTAAGCATCAAATTCAAAACTCTGAAGGTAAGGAAGGACTTGTATTGTACTTTGTCTAGTCTGTCTGAAGCGAATTTTCAAGCTTGAAAAAAGGCTAACGCGAAAAAACTGTAAAATTCACAAGTAAAAAACCGGTTTCAAATGAAAGGAAGAGCTTTTATAAACAGTTTCAGTGCCTACAATAGCCAATGAAAAAACAAATTAGCTAAATTCCAGCGAAAACAACATATTTGCTCACCCGTTTTCCAATTTGTTGAAATATCAAACTGCTGAAAACTAGCCGAATATTATTTGAACGTAGGAATTTTAGTCAGAAGGAATTTTTATTTTTTGTCTTTGTATGGCGGCACATTACACAAAACAGTTAAATTCTGGCGGACACGTATGGTTTCAGGGCAACAGTTACAACGAACTAAGTTGCGCCTTTGAAGCACAAAGAAAATACAACAACTGCTTCGAAGTCTTATTTACTTACTAAAAATAAACTTTATTTATCAAGACGGAGTAGCAAACGTGCTAATAAATTCGGTAAATAAAAGAATCTTTGTTTGCTAAATTTACACAAATACTTGAAAACTGGCACTTGCCAATGTAAGCTGAAAATCTGAAAAGAGACCAGTTGATAAGGATTACTTGCATGATTAACAGCGACATCTGTTGTCAGTGTAAAAAGTTATGTCAATATATGAACATACAGATGAACATGTATATACAGTACCTAATATTTGTAAAGAACCTTAGTTTTTTACTTAAACATCGTTGCACACATCTAAACTGATCTGAAATCTGAAGCTTTACCTGCTAATTAATTATCTATAAATTTGAAAAAGTTAAAACTGTGGGTGGATTTCACAAAGGTGGTTTTACTAAACCATGGTTTTACGTACGTCTTTATATAATTTGCACACAATTTTATTTCGAAGTATCGCCTGATCGTTACAAAATCGTAGATTTTCTTAAACCACGGTTTTGGTTCAGCTGAAATTTCAGCTAAACAAAAACCTGCTGTGCTGCAAGTTTCGAATTTTAGCAACAAATCAATCCAAACCATGATATTTCAAAATGAGCATTAAATATTAGTAAACAGTTACCACAGTATTTATTAAAAAATTAAATTAAGATTAAGTGTCAAGTACACTTACAAACTGTCAAGTACACTTAAGGGGGTAGTGTCGCCAAAGCAGTTTTGCTCATAGGTTGCAAAAAGGGAGCTTTTTGCGTTGTAATTGTACGTTCACTGAGAAACTAGTCCAATGCTATATTGTATTAACTAATTACTGCCAGACACTAGACTACCAATATCTGCCAATATCTTGAACCAATCACCAATTGTAAGCCAGACATCACCAATATGGGCATAAATGTTCAAAAATCAAGCCAGATATCAGATTGGCCAGCTTGTGAAGTCCACATAACGTGTCCATGCAGAATTTTTTGCCACAATTAAGAAAAAAGAAAAAAAAGTTCGTTTTCCTTTTGATTTTAAAATACGCGTCTAGATTTTTCACAATTTATCATCATTATTGCTGTGACGACGATCCAGACTGTGTGTGTGCGCGTATACGTTTTGTGTGTGTGTTGTTAAGGTGTGTGAACAGACTATTGTACGTAGTGACTGGCTTGGATGCGCGCATACACGTGACTACCCTAATTTGCATAACCATTACATGTTGTCTGCCGATTGTTATATTCAGTCAGTGTGTGTAACCTGTAGCCGTGCAGTCGGGCTCAATAAAGTCTGCAGCTCACCACCGCGTTCGTCAGTGGAGGTCCCGCCTTGTTCGACCCCGCAGTTGGTTACAATTGCCGGTTGCCTGCGCAGCTTGCCGTAGTGAACAAAGATGGTGAGTATGCTACTTACCAGTTTTTGGTAATTAGCACTTAGCAGTTTAGCAGTTGGCAGTAGTCAGTTTTTGACCTCGCATCTACGGCTTTAGTCAGTTTTTGACATAGTCTTGAAGAATACTACGGTGTGCTTTTGAATCGGTCTAGGAATATATAGTTCAGTACTAGTACTGTGTAAATGCTGCTCGTCGGTTTTCGACAAGTTGGCTTAAGGTGAAAGCCTTAAAATAATAGATTGACTTTATTACCTGACCGACCCGAGCCACTGATACTGACACTAGACTGCACATCACACCTGCACAATCGAAGTGCAGTAGCGATAGCTAACAGGAAAAAAAGGGATGGAAGGCGATCAGGCCCTGGAGCCACCGCTTTCGCTGGACGAGCGCTCAATGCGTATCGTGCAGCGTAGACTCCAAAGTCTAGATAAAGACAATAATCAACTACGTGCTGACAATGCACAGTTACTGCGCGAACTACAGGGCATCAAAAACGAACAATCCCAACACGATTCGGCAGGGTTTGACTCCAAACTGCCTTATTTTAGTGGGGAACCGGGAACAATAACCTTTCAAAAATGGGTCCGACTGTTTGAAGCGAAAAGTCAGTTTAACGATTGGAACGCTATGCAAAAAGCTAGGAAAATTGTGGGGTACCTCAGAGATCCAGCACTAGCGACCTATGAGGGTCTAGATGCGTCAATTCGTGCTGACAGTTCCAAAGTACTAGCTGCCCTGGAGTCTAAGTACAAACCACATAACGCGGACATGTATGCAATGATGCTGGGTGCACGCAAACAGCGCCCAAACGAAACTGTAGCTCAGTACAGTCACTGTATCCTGGAGTTGGCTAATTCAGCTTTCGGTAAACCAACCGACGATATTATGAACAGTGAGGTACGTCGCAGTTTTATAACTGGGCTTGAGCCGTGGCTCATGTGGGAAGTCATGCGACAAGAGCCTAAAACTTTTCATGACGCTGTTCGTATTGCTGAGCGTATCCAAAACGAGCGTCAGCTGTATCATGAAGCTATGCGTACATCAGAAGTTAACCCTGGTTTTCAGGAACACTCTGATCGTAAGAATGCACTAGCTTCTACTATTTCTACGGAGCCAACAACAAAAGAATTGTGTGACTTACTGACGCGCACACTGCGTTGTCTTGACCAGACCGAAGGGGCTACGGCTAAAGCCTCAACTGTAGGACAAGTCGGTTTTCGACATCCTAAAGGCCCCAGTAACCCAGATAATCTAGCGGAGCGGGTACAAGCTCTAGAACAAGAGCTGAAGCAGGGGAGAGCCCACACAGTCAGGAAAGCAACTCCGCAATGGCGCAGTTACGATAGGCAAAACCGATCATTCCGCAACGACGGTGACCGGCAAACACCAACTTGCACGAACTGCAATAAAAAAGGTCATACTCGGCCATACATGCTGGTTTTTACATGGAAAGCCTGACACCAAGGGATATAACACCCCAAGACAAAAACTGACAAATATAGACAGCACTCCAAGAGTACATTCCAATCTGGCTACAAAGTCAATGTAGTGAGCGACGAAGCTGAAGTTCCGCAAAAGTAAGCCTCGCCGGCCTGGAAAAAAGGCACAAACGTCATCGGACTTGTTAATGACGCACTGTACATGCCCCCTTTTGCAGCGTTCTTTGGCGATTTTGCGCACCAAGGTGCAGGCAGTCTGGCCAAAAAGATCCAGTTTTTGGACTTTAAGCAGACTTCCAACAGACCCAAGTTTGTGTTAGCTAAGCTAGGATTTGGCTCTGAAACGCTAGAGGCGCTAGGTGGGGAAAAGAAAGAGGCAAAACAGAGGCTTTACTTTGTGATTCTTGCCAAGTTACTGCACGCCCACCCACGGGCGGCAGTTCAAAACTTTCTGTCACGACACGTACTTGGTTTTCAAGACGGTGACTGTCTCGGTGACAAAGAACAACTACTGAATACATTCGGTATTCCAAAAGTAGATGCCGAAATAGCTAATGCATATTCCGCCATAAAAGAAAGGTCGGAAGCCCAAAAAAGTATGTCAGAGCAGAATCCAATCGATGATCGTAGCGAATCGGAGCTACGTCTTCTGTTCTCCCTCAAGTACCAGCAACTCCTTGAAGCTGAGCAGACGGAGAGAGAAGCACAGGCGTATGCTTCAGCAATGATTAGCCATGTCCAGTGGGATTTCAGAGGAGGACGCAAATTCGCCATCATACAGTCCTCTAAAGTTTCCGTAGGAGATAGGCTCAAGTTTTGCCATCCAAATGACGATTCTGTATATGTAAGGGGAATTTCTACTGATCGGTCAAATGGAGATTTTGTCCTCGTTGAGCTAATATTGCCTGCATCTGTTTACGCCGACGAAGAACTAGCAGGATCTGAAAAAACGGGAAGTATTGACGACATACACCCGTTGGCAGAGAAAACGTTTACTCTGTCAGAAGCTGTGATTATGATTGACCCTGACTTTGATGTTTTTCAGCACCAACGGAAAGCTCTCGTTGAATTAGCGGATTCCGAGATAGTTTTCCCTAGCTACTTTCGGTTTATACTTGGACACAGAAGCCCCCTAAATGCTTCCGTGACCGAGTCGCCCCCTCTGGACTCAGTTGAAACTACACTCAACAGTGGCCAAAAGAAAGCAGTCGCCACTGCCCTGACGTCTGAGTTATCGGTCATTCAGGGACCCCCGGGTACGGGGAAAACAACTACTGCAGCTGCTGTCATTGAGCAGTTTTTCCTCGAAAACAAACAGGCCAAGGTATTGGTATGCGCAGGTGCAAACACTGCGGTCGACACAGTCACTGAGAAACTGTTGCCATTTTCGGCAAGACACGGCCTCAAAATTTGTCGCCTTTACTCTAGTTTTCTCGACCCATACATCAAGGAACCGTTTTCGAGCACATCAGCATGCTCCTTGGCAATAAAACTCGGTGGTCCGAGATTTGAAGAGCAACACAACCGTTTTCTCGAAAACCAGCTCGCAGAAAAAGAATTGAAATGTTATTACCAGAAACTGGAGAGGCTGAAGAAACGGGCGCTAAAACAAGCGCATATTATCTGCTGCACCGCGAATAGCTCCTGTATACGGTTGATGCGACTGAGTAAGCTCAAGTTTGATTTACTGCTGATCGAGGAGGCCGCAAAAATCGCAATACCGGAAGCTCTAGTTCCAATGGTGCTTTATAAAACCCCAAAAGTAGTGCTGATCGGCGACCATAAACAACTTCGTGCGACAGTCCTATGCCACGAAGCACGACTTGCAGGTTTGAGTGTTTCGATGATGGAACTTTCGATTCAGAATGGGCTGACGCCATCGTTGCTAACAAAACAATACCGAATGCCACCAGTGATTTCGGGTTTTAGCAACACAAGGTTTTATGGAGGAAAATTAGAAAATTGTGCAGACCACAAGTATCTGCAACTGCCGACTAAGTCACCTTTGATGATGTGGCATATAGCATCGGCTAGTGAGAAAGAGAAGTATGGCACGAGTTTTCTCAATCGCACTGAAGCCGAAGCCGTTCTAAAAACAGTCGAATGTCTAGTCGATAATGTGCGTGTAGGCCAGACTAACATCGGAGTCATTACTCCATATAGCGCACAGAAGTACCTGATAATTAAATACCTATTGCCTCGATTTTCGGAAATCGCGGTAGACACAGTTGACGGGTTTCAAGGCAAGGAGAAAAATATCATCATTGTTAGCTTTGTGAGAGCCGACGCACTCCCGTGTGGCTTTGTGCAAGACGCTAGACGCTTGAACGTAGCTTTGACTCGAGCTCGCAGTGCTCTGATTTTGATAGCTCATACTTGAAAATTGCAGCAAACAAATGGCATTTTTCGGGCACTGTATATCTACTGTCGGAAACAAAATTGCATTCGGACCGGAGACCCTTGGAAAGATTTCCGTGCTGCCGACTCTGTTTTAGAGCAGCCTAGCACTAAAGCCCCCGCAACTACATCTGTGTCTAAAGACTCATTTAACGTTGCTTCTGAATCTAGTCACTCGTCTGAAACAAATCTAGTTGTTCCGGCACGGGTTAACCAAAGAAATGTGCAAGCACTAATTGATACGGGTGCAAAATTCACTCTGCTTCGCGCATCTATCCTAAACCCAGCCAAGGCTGAGATTTTGAAGGCAGATGTTAATGCTCGAGTGCTTACTGGAAAACCCTTGAAATTGGTAGGGTCCATGTGGGTCAACATTGAAGTCGGTGCTCGGAAAGCCCGACATCGTGTTTTTCTAATGCCGGATACCTACTCCTATGACTTTATTATTGGTGAGGATGTTCTAAAAAAATGGGGAGTGCCACAGCTAATAAGTGAGCATCTGGGAGTTCAAGCTCAAGAAAAAGTTTTCTACCCAGAAGAGTCCATTGCCGTCAGTCTAATTGATACCACAGTTGTTCCAGCCAGAACTGAGAAGCTTATCCGTTGCCATGTCAACAAAAGTATATGCTCAGAGAACAGCGACTTTATATTCAAACCGCATTCGCAAAATCTGGCTGATAAAGAAGTAATGGCTGCACGTGCCCTAGTGAGACCAACTTCAGAACTCCTTTCAGTTCGCGTTATGAATACGAACAATCACGAGACCAAGTTATACAGCAAAACCACCATAGGGTATGTTGAAAAATGCAAGACTGACGAAGAAGTTTGCCAGAGAGCCACACCATCCAATGTAGACAATAACCTAGACGTTACCTTTGTCAAGGATACGGCCAGAAATAATTTGCTGACGCAAGACGAACGAGACGAACTACTGAAATTCCTAAAGCGATGGTCTCATATGTTTGCGAAGCCAGGAGATAAACGGCTGAAAGCGAAGAATGTGATGCATCCAATACACACAGGTAATCAGCCGCCTATAAAGCAACCACTACGACGTATCCCATTCTCTCAACGACAAGTTGTAAAGGAAGAGGTTGAAAAGATGCTGGCAGATGGGATTGTAGAAGAATCAGACTCCGTCTGGGCATCGCCAGTAGTGCTTGTCAAAAAGAAGGACGACACTTGGCGGTTCTGCGTTGATTGCAGAAAATTGAACGAGGCCACAACGAAAGACGAGTTTCCACTACCTCGTATTGACGACATACTGGATTCGCTGCATGGAATGCGATACTTTTCAACACTTGACCTGAAGTCAGGATACTGGCAGGTTAAGCTAGACCCTAAAGACAAGCACAAAACGGCATTTCTGACCTATGACGGCCTATACCAGTTTTTGGTTATGCCGTTTGGTTTGACTAATGCTCCCGCTACTTTTCAACGCTTGATGTCTTGTGTCTTGTCTGGGCTGCAATGGAAGAAGTGTTTAGTATACCTAGATGATATCCTCATCATGTCACGGTCATTTTCTGAGCATCTTGATGACCTCGAACAAGTTTTTTGTCGACTCAACCAGCATGACCTAGTCCTCAACAGTTCAAAATGCGAGTTTGCCAAGCACGAAATAGAATATCTAGGTCATACGGTCAGTCGGGCTGGACGGAAGCCGAATACAAACAAAATTACCAAAATCGAACAAGCAGCAGCCCCTCGTAATTTGAACGAACTTCGGCGCTTTTTGGGCTTGTGTGGCTATTACCGACGATTCATAAGAAATTACTCTACTATAGCCAACCCCTTAAACGCCATGTTGAGAAAGGAAAGCAGGTTTATCTGGACAAAGCAGTGTGAAGAAGCTTTCAAACAGTTGAAACATGCTCTGTGCACAGCACCAGTTCTCTCGTACCCAAATTTCACCAAAAAGTTCATAATTCAAACTGATGCCAGTTCAACGGGCGTAGGGGCCGTTCTATCGCAACATAGCGATGACGGTTTGGAACAACAGATTGCCTATGCTAGCCGTACCCTCAATAAAGCAGAGCGCAAAATGAGTACTACCGATAGAGAAGCTTTAGCTATCGTGTACGCGCTGGAGACGTTCCGCCCGTACGTGCACGGATTGCCATTTGTACTTGTTACTGATCATCAGCCACTAAAGCACATTCTCAAGGGCAAAAACGCAACGGATAAAACGGCAAGGTGGTACTTAGCTTTGCAGGCAGAGAACTACGAGGTGCAGTATCGGAAAGGAAATGAAAACCTCAACGCCGATTACCTTTCCAGGATAGCCGACAACGATACTGGCCGGTACAAGGCCGTTCAAACCGATAGCTACCACGCTAACGACGTTTTAGTCACGACCGATGATACTGTTTTCTACCCGGAGGCTAAAATTGCAGTGTTGCAAAACGCAGATACCTTGTACAAGCCAATAATTGACTTCCTACAGACAGGGAGTTTGCCTGATGACGAAAAACAAGCAGACAATATCCTGAACGTAAGCGACAAGTTTCGAATCAAAAATGGAACTCTGATTCGCAGACCCGATAATCTAAACAACGTAGAACGGGTAGCCGTTCCGCAATCAATCGCGACCGACGTACTAACGGCGGCACATGCGCCCCCGACAGCTGGCCATTTAGCGTTCAAACGCACGTACCAAAAACTTCGTACTCGTGTTTACTGGCCAAGAATGAGACAACAAGTTTTTAGTTTCTGTAGATCTTGTGACTTGTGCCAGACGGGCAAGGACCCACCAGCCTAGTCTAGACACTTTCTGAAACCAATAAAGCCAGGGGCGCCATTTGAAACAATAGTGGTAGACATCCTGTCGCTGCCAGAGACCGTTCAGAGAAACTGCTGTGTTATTGCATTTGTTGACGAATTTACGAAATATGTTGAAGCTTTTCCAGCCCCGGACCAAACAGCAAAAACAATCGCTAAAATTTTCGTGGAGCAAATTGTGTGCCGCCACGGAGCACCTAGAGTTTTGCGACACGATCAAGGTCGAAATTTTTTATCTAAACTCATGGCTGAAACTACGCGAAGCCTTGGCATAAATCAGCAGTCATCAACGGCATATCACCCTCAGTCACAAGGTCTTGTTGAACGATGGAACCATACCTTAGTCAACATGCTGAAGATGTACGTTGACAAAAGCCATCGGAACTGGGACGATTATTTGCCTCACGCCGTCTTCGCGTACAATACGGCGATACAGGAGAGTACGGGTAGAAGCCCGTTTGAGCTCGTCTTTGCTCGAGATCCTGTGTTGCCTATGAATTTAGGGTTACAGCTGCCAAAGCAAAAATATGTCGACCCGAATGACTACCTGGGTCAGACACTAGTAAACGCGTATATTGCTAGACGGGAAGCAGGAGAAAATATTGACGGCGCTCAAATATACCAAAAAGAAAACTATGACAAATCAGCACGACCAAAATCCTATGTAATTGGAGATCGAGTGTACTTACGTTGCCCGCAAGTTACACCCGGCACTAGCCATAAATTGACGCACTTTTGGCAAGGAATTTACCGTATTATTGACATTGACAAGGACCGAGCTAACTTTAAAATAGCTAAGGCAGAAGGAAATGGTTCTAGTTTGTGGGTGCATCACGACAGACTCAAACGATGCCTTACGTACCCATACACTCAAACTGAACCAACCGAAACACTTAGCACTGCACTGAAACTGGATGAGGAAGAACAAGCTACTGCCAAAACACCTAGCAATCATCACTATAATCTGAGACCACGTAAACAGTAGCAATAGGGCATTAGCACACTACAGTTTTTGTAGTCGCTGTCGCCTAAGAGGAAGATGACCACGCTTGTAAAACTATAGTACTATTATTTTAGCCTCGACGGATCATTGTTGACCAGGACCATCCACTGTCTCGCTTCCACCGCCGCGATTTTCGGCTCCGGGACAGATCTAACAAAGAGCTGTTGGTGACATCAGTGGAGATGGCATACTGGTACCTAACATTGCGGCAACACGGGTTCGACGACGGAGCAACCGCTTTGCTGGCCAACTGGAAAGCAACCGAAAGACCTGCGTTTTGTCGCACCATTGCCCAACGAGAATCCGGTTTTCAGGTGTCTGCCGAGTGGGTTTTCCACTCCGTAGATGTCTATCATGCCCTCTTGCAGTTTTGCGCCCGGTCAGACCTGGCGTTTCGTGCTGACCTAATGCGCCAGAGGACGAAGTGCTTTTCTGCGTCCCATCTGGAACTAACGAGTACATCTGGTCAACGGGGTTACGATCGAGTGCTTTGCAAAAGCTACCAGAAGACCGATGCCCCCCAGGCCTGAACCTGTACGGATTGCTCCTCAACGAGGTCCGCCGAGAATTGTCCGAAGGCCACACCCAACTACTCTGGACAGTACCTAAGCTCCTGTCCCAGTCTGTTTTAGACGGTGACTGTGGCTTTGACCGAACTGTCCTGATACTCTCTGACAGCCAGTGTCGCCAGCTGCAGTCTGTGGAGAGAGGTGACGTGTTTCCCATATCTGGAGGACAATTCCACGACCTAGTTGCCCTAGTTTCAGACAGGAACATCAACGTGTTTCGATACAAATACGTTGTCCTGTCTTGTAGCGTAAACTTGGCCACGAAACCGAAGGACTCTTGGTTAACATCCTGGGTCCCATTACGGGACATGCTGATCGCTTGGCAGTATCGCCGCCGATGTCCAGCTGTCCTTCTGAGCCTGCCCTTCCCGAATGAGCAAGTGCCAGCTATCCCATCCTTTAATGCATCGGTTAAGGAACATTTCGAGCGAGAACTAAGGGGTTCCAGATATTTCGTCCAATCCCCAACATCCCCCGGTGAGGACTGTGCATTTGTCGGCCCCCACGGTTTGCTCAAAAGCCGCCTTCTTGACCGCCGCCACTTCCATATAAACCATGCGGGATTTCGCGAAACATGGGAGCAGTGGTGCCAAGCCATGCCTGACCTCGCACTGGTTTCCTACAAACTATCTGCCAAGCCCTACGAGCAAAAACAATCTGAGGACCAGCCAGGACCATCGAATAAGAAGCGGAAAACGGAGGACCGTTTTAAATAATATGGGGGGAGGTGTGACGACGATCCAGACTGTGTGTGGGCGCGTATACGTTTTGTGTGTGTGTTGTTAAGGTGTGTCAACAAACTATTGTACGTAGTGACTGGCTTGGATGCGCGCATACACGTGACTACCCTAATTTGCATAACCATTACATGTTGTCTGCCGATTGTTATATTCAGTCAGTGTGTGTAACCTGTAGCCGTGCAGTCGGGCTCAATAAAGTCTGCAGCTCACCACCGCGTTCGTCAGTTTGCTATGAGTAGTTTCCGTAGTAGTAGTAGTAGTAGTAGTAGTATTATTATCACAGTTTCCGCACAGTTTCACAGTTCAAACAGGTATTACTCCGCAACCACTCAAGCAATTTGCACTAAATTTTGTGTGCATAAACTACAACATATTTCCTTTTAGTCTGTGTAAACAAACTAGACACACAGATTAATAACTGTGGCGAAATTATCGAATGTGAATGGTTTACATACACAACGTAGACACCACATAACGTAGACATGTCAAAATCGGGGATTAAATAGGCAACATAGAACTAGGCCAATACATAACATCAACCGGACAGTTGTCATTGACACCTGTGGACACAACTAGGGATGTGTAAGTTATAGAATTTTAAATCAGTTAAGTTATCAGTTAAGTTATTTGCGCAAAAATTAAATCAGTTAAGTTATCAGTTAAGTTAAGGGGGTAGTGTCGCGAAAGCAGTTTTGCTCATAGGTTGCAAAAAAAGATCTTTCTGCTTTGAACTTGTACGTTCACTGAGAAACTAGTCCAACGCTATACTGTGTTAAATAAGTACTGCCAGGCAGTAGACTACCAATATCTACCAATATCTTGAACCAATCACCGATTGTAAGCCAGACATCACACAATAAGGACATGATAATTCAACTAATTCAGCCAGATATCAGATTGGCCAGCTTGTGAAGCACACATAACGTGTCGACGCACGGTTTTTTGCCACAAACAAGAAAAAAAAATGAAAGTTCGTTTTTCTTTTGATTTTAAAATAAGCGTCTAAATTTTTCACAATTTATCATTATTGCTGTGAGTACTTCACTGTTTACGCACAGTTTCACAGTTCAAATAGGTATTACTCCGCAACCACTCAAGCAATTTGCATTAAATTTTGTGTGCATAAACTACAACATATGTACTTTTAGTCTATGTAAACAAATTAAACAAATAAGTTGATAATTGTGACGAAAAAATTGAATGTGAATAGGTTTTTAAAACGTAATTTTTCCGACTTTGCGACCTCACTGCAAACAGTATACTGCATCAATTTTGATGAAACTTGGCGAAAATACTTGCCTCAACATATATTTTCAAAATATATAAAGAACAATGTCGTATCTTTTTCTAAAAATATTTTATAGTTACGCAAAGTCGACTGCTTTCGCGACACTACCCCCTTAAGCAAAATTAAATCAGTTAAGTTATCAGTTAAGTTAACTTAACTGATAACTGATAACTTTAACTGATTTTAATTTCAGTTACATGGTAAAATTTTGGAAAAATTCGAATCCAAAATTTTCACTCAAAATTTCCTTTTTAAGTTTTTTAAAGTTTTAAAATTATATTAATGTCTATAAGTTAGATTTATAACAATTGTGATCAATTCTATTAACACGTACGTGCTGCTTTGATTCCACTAGGTAGTTAGGTACCATCCCGGCTAATTTCTAGTGCGCTCCAGCTGTATGAAAATTTGTTCATTATTATTTATTTGTTCTAAAAGCTGATTAAGGAACACCTCCGATTTTCAGAACTAGATTTCAACAAGAGTTCAGAATCATTGATGCTACGTGCTATTATTTTTTAAAATATCTAAAGTACCTCAGGGTGCCCTCAGCCCACAGCAAATATTGCAAATATTGCAAATAAAATAATTGTATCCAGTGACACACTAATCTCACGTTGCTGGCGTAGATAAAAGTTTGTCACGATCAGATGGTTAAAAATTTTTCCTGAAACCCTTTGGATGACCCAATGTGTCCCGTGTGGGCCTGTCTGTATTTTTGAAGGCTAATAATGTGCAATGTATCAACCGCGCTACAAAACTGAAAAGAAGGTGTCATATTCCTTTCATTATATATAATATATGCAATCTGTGGTTAAAATACATCGACAAATTAAGACGTGCACATTCAATGGAAGCATTATGTCCGGTACGTGATATGTTTGCCTTCAGTATTTCACGTAACATTCCCACAGCAGAACTGAAATTCCTTAAATCAGTTACCTAGTTACACGCTGAACTGAAATTTTATTTTCAGTTATGCGCTTAGCTGAAAATAAAATCAGTTTTGACGCATAACTGAAAATAAAATCAGTTAACTGATTTAAATCAGTTTTTGGAGTCCAAATCAGTTAAGTTATCAGTTAAAGTTAAGGCTGAAAATAATTTCAGTTAAAGTTAAAGTTAACTCCGATAAATTAAATCAGTTAAGTTATCAGTTAACTTTAACTGATAACTTTTTTAAAAAAAGTTATCAGTTATCAGTTAACTGAAACACCCCTAGACACAACGCATGTAGTCGCACAAACGCACAAGCAACAACTTAAATGGAAACAATGTAAAAAGACCACCATGAACAAGATTTATTGCATGACCTCGGACTAGCTAGGGTCATTCATTCAGAACAGTCCATTGTATCCAACATCTCAGTTGGCACAATGGCTTTGCCTTACGAAGTTGTGTCTTTGAAGCGCGGTAAAGGATACCTTACTCAAGACTTTGTTTATAATATTTCTGCACGTAAGCGTAATGGAACAATGTATCTGAGATGCCAACAAAATTCCTCAGACAAGTGTTCCGCCACCACCAAGCTGGTCAATGATGAAGCTTTCCTGAGCGTAATCCGCACTTATAGTCTAGTACCGTACTCCTTAGTAGCGTAAAACCAGCGTAAGACTGTAGTGTCGGTAATATCAAAGAAGTCTATGTCGCGTATTTAAGTAGTTGTAAATTAGAAATGGATGTCTATGCTACGTGACGTCTACGTTGTGTATATACACGATGTGAATAGGTTTTCAAAACGTCCTTCTCGACTTTGCGACCTCACTGCTAACAGTATACTGCATCAATTTTGATGAAACTTGGCGAAAATACTTGCCTCGACATATATTTTTAAAATAAATGAAAAAAGGTGTCTTATCTTTTACTTAAAAAGTTTTACAGTTGCGCAAACTCGACTGCTTTCGCAACACTACCCCCTTAATGATGACAGCGCTATGTAAGCGCGCTATCGCTGCTTAGTGACCTACGTGTAACAAAAAAGTGCCGCATAGGCAGATTCTGTATATATATATATATATATATATATATATATATATATATATATATATATATATATATATATATATATATATATATATATATATATATATATATATATATATATATATATATATATATATATATATATATATATATATATA
>JASANF010004699.1:0-15938 GCA_030248245.1 Trissonchulus sp. WLG1_4 | reverse complement strand
ACGCAGTGGAGGTGATCTCGTAAGGTCTATGCGCTGATTTTTGTGGTTTAGTCGGAAAACATTTCCGATACGTCCCCAATTGACCAAATTTGCCCTGAAAATTGAAAATTTCTCTGACTTTCGAATTGATTCCCCAAGCCCGGACTCGTGCCACTTTGTGACTTGATGTTTCTACTGACTGTATAGTGGTGCGGGGAAAAAAACCCTACGCGTTTTGCGGGGAAAAAACCCTAGCGCTTCCTGGCCGAACCTTACGACATAGGACCTTTTTGAGTATGCAGGTAAAAAGCGCATCCCAAACTGACTTACCACACCAATTTCTGTGCAGTTTGAGGCCTGTAGCATTTTTTATAAAATTTCAAAGTTTTGCATGTTGAAAAATTTCAAAGTGACAAAATTTTCCAAATTTTTGACTTGTCATAATTTTTCACAAAAACACTTTTGACCAACGCCGTTTGCATTTGTCAAGAGAGTTACCTTTCCTCTATACTTTTGAAGCTCGAAAACCGTGAAAAACGCTGTGGTTGACCTGTGACTGGTCAAAGTTTGTGCGGGAAAAAAACCCTATTGCGGGCACAGATGTACATGGGGGGGGTCTGGGGGGGGGGGGGGCAAGCCCACCCCCCCAGATTTGACCAATCGGGACAAGCCCCCCTTTCTCAAACCCCAAAATCGCTTCAGATCGCTGTAAAATGCTTCAAAAATGACCAAAAAAACGAAAAAATCGTTAAAAATATCGGAATTTCGCAAAAATTTCCCATTTTCAGGCAAAACTTGGAAATTTTCGCGGTTTTGGGACAAAATATCGGGACAAGCCCCCCCCCTAAAATGTCGAAAATTTCGGGACAAGCCCCCCCCAAACCGAGACCCCGTGTACATGTATGATTGCGGGGAAAAAAACCCTATTTTGTTTGGCGGCATTTTTTTGCTAAACTCACCCATTGTTGCTACTAAAGTTAGTTCGTCTGGGCTAACAACATGCGTAGAGTTCATTAAAACCGTTTATTCGGCCGCAAAACGTCGTTTTTTGTCATTTTGGGCCATACCCCGACACCCCTTACGAAACCTGTTTTGGTGATGTTTCACCAAAATTTGGCATTTTTTGCAATATTTAGGTTTTAGCTGCTGCGTACCAATTAAATCCAAGAATGATAGACGCGGGCGGTGTTTGTCCGCTGTTTCTAACGTAATAAGCGCAAAAATCTGTTTTTAATGCTTTTAAATACGGAAAAAATGCCTATTTGGGCAGAAGTCATTTCTGCCAAAACGGGTGGATTTTTGAAGAATCATTGTGAGTCACATGGATGTCGCAGAAACGGTTTTTTTAGTCCATACTGCAGCTGAGAGTTGTAGAACACGATGAAATTGTGTTTATACTCCCTGCTAATAGAACAACCAGAAAAAGTGATAGGGTTTTTTTCCCCGCATTAGGGTTTTTTTTCCCGCATAGGGTTTTTTTCCCGGAGGTTTCGAGACTCATTACTCAGAAACGTGAGTAGTTACAGGCCATTTTATTAGTGCAACAGTTAGGCGAAAGATGGCCGTTATAACAGCCGCGAGATTAATGGATCCGATTTATGTGGAGCACAGGACGACCCGAAAAGTTGAAAATAGGGTTTTTTCCCCGCACCACTATAAATGGGACACATTTCCTTCCTTGTCTTATCACACCGACTGCATGTAACACTCATAGACAGGAGTCGGAGGTGACATAATTAAGTAACAATTCAAAATGTTAGCATTTTCAGGCCTAACTTGGTCCTTGGCCGTCGCCGGGTCGAATGAAATTTCTTTACGGCTGAGCATCGATTGTGGAAATTGTGAACAATTACACAAAATTCTCAGGACGGCTCCATAAATTTTAATAAAAATGTCGAAATCGTTGCTTTTTGGCCAAAAATGGTGAAAACTATGTCAGTCTTAATCCTGTATAGGCGGAATAATGTTACATTTAAATGTAAAGTCTACTGTGTTAAGTAACAAAAGTAAGTCTGCGAAAAAAAATTTGATTTTGCGAAAAAAATTTCAAGCTTTTCGCAAAATTGCGAAAATTTGCCAGCGAAAAAAAAACCCAGGATGTGGATGAAATTCTAAGCCTCGCATGCTGATCAAGTTGGTTGAGCTAATTCCGAATGTGAGCAGCGGATAATATTTGTCCGAAGAAGCTATTGAAATAAATTAAAATTATCACATTAAAGATAATTTTAAGAAAGAATATTTTGTGATATAATATAGTTTATTTAAATTGAAGTCACAGTTTTCAGGTTTTCGTAAAAAAACAGAATAAACTACGAAAACTTAACTTCGAACAAAAAAATTTTTTATATACTTTGTGTTTCAGAAATTAGCCACTATCCCTTTGACGTCCTTCATTCAAGATCCAAAGACAATGGAAATGTATGACAATTATGTGCGATTTTGCTTTTTCAAAAAAGACGACACATTACAGGCCGGACTAGATATATTGAAGCAACTGAAGCAATCTAAATAGATTACTTTATTTTCATTGTTTATATAATATATTTAGTAGTTTATATTCTAATGATTTTATACCGGTGTCTTTATTAGTCATTCATATTAAAAGCACATAATAGCTTCTCACTCTAAAAGAAGACAAGAATGCTCTTCTGCCTTTTTTCAATTAGAAAGGCAGCAATTATCCTAAACGGGGATGTGTGAAAAAATCCAATCAGCGTGCAGCTTCTGCTTAGCTTAACATACTTTGGCACATAATTGCTGATAGCTTGATAAGAAAATCATTAATAGTTGATATTTTTTATTATCTCATAGGCAATAGGCTCATAGCTAAGGGCCTTTTTATAAAAAGATTAAAAATATTAAAATTAATCAGCGATATTAAAAATATTAAAAGTGTTTAATCACGTTTTCATAAAATCAAGATTAAAAATTCACGCTGCAATCAAACTATGAATTTTTAATATTTTTAATCTTCATTGCTGCAACTGAATTTTAATGTCGTTTTCATAAAAAGATTTATTTTAGTCTTCGATTTTTAATCTTTTTATGAAAAGGCCCTAAGTAATCACAAAACGTTATTAAATACCTTAGCGAAATTCATGCAAATCAATTTTTAAATTCTTTTGAGATTAGGGATCTTTTTAAAGTGAGACTATATTATGTACTATTGTTGATACGGTTCTATTTTTGTATTTACCCATGTGTTATTTATTATTAATAAATGCTCCTAATTAGTGTGAATTTGTTTATCTTAATTTTACTGTGTCAATACCTTAGGGCCAAATCTTTTACCGAACTATTGAATGAGTTTTACTCCGTATAAATGGTCCTGCGTGTTAATACCTTTCTGGAACCTCCGTTCTCAATTTTTAGGTACTTTATTTTTTGTCAGTTGCTATGGTCTCACTCTTGACAGCGTATACATGTAACAGCACCCTCCCCCTCTGGTGGGACCCCCCCCCCTCCCCTGCGTCAACTCTTTTTTGACCCCCTCCCCGCTTCCCAAAAAGACACTTTTTTACCTTTTTTGCCAAAAAACACCGATTTTGACAATGGCAAAAATAGCTTAAATTTAACGAAAAAAATGCCGTTTTTTTTCAAATTTTGGCCAAAATTTGACTCACGCCGGGACCCCCCCTCCTCTGTTCCCCCTCGCGGGACCCCTCCTCCCTCCCCCGGGTCGAATTTTGGGGGGTGTCTTCCCCCCTGCTACATGTATGGACAAGCGGATATATTGTCATATTATTTTAAATGAGTCATATTAATTTTAAAAGCGGATATATTGTCATATTTATATTTTAAATTTTAAAATTTTGAAGTTAGGAATGAAATAAATCTTGTTCGTTTTATCCGGTAGTGTCGTTAGTTTTATGAAAACTTGAAAGCACATAATGATACTGATAAGACTAAGTAGCCATAATAAAATATGTTGCGAGTTTTCAGTATTTTTGACGAGAAAGTATGAACTAACCGTAAATTATATAAGTATTTTTAATGAATTTATTAGGTACTGTGGCATTAATATATAACGAAGCTACATACATCAAGTATCCGCTAGCAGCTATGTAATAGTTCTTCCGCTAGTCATATTGGACCTAATTTGAAATTAGATTTAGTGAATTAGTTTAGATGCAAAGGTGATTAATAATACTTCAAAAGTAGGCTGCTAAAATTTTGATTTTTTTGGTTTTGAAATTATTTTGAAGTGGGTCTCATTACATTTTGGGTGAATTGTTTAACCAAATAAATTTTGATCCAATTCGCTAAATCAAATTTCAGATGTAGAAAAGGCATATTAAATTCAATCGATGCAGTTTTAAAATATTCCGCTGATCACTCTTTTTCTGGAAACGGTCCCGCCAAAATATATTTGACGAAATCTGAAATAAAGATGGCAAAAATTGGGTTTATGAAAAAAAATGGAATTGTGCTTAGGTATGAAATGATATTGAAATTTAGAGTCTATTTGCTGAACTCTGAGACAAGATATGTGACGTAATATTTTGGCGACTACTAAATGTAGGTACATCGGAGTACTCTTGCCCCGGATTGCACCAACAAAGAATAGCTCAAGAATAGGAATAACTCGAGAATAGCTCAGGAATAATATAAATTTTCATTGCACCAATATTTAAGCTCGAGAATAGTTATTCTCGAAGTTGGAGAATAGCTCAAGAATAGTTATAGAATAGCTCAGGAATAGCTTAAGAATAACGAACATTATTGCACTAACGAAAGTTAGAGAATAGCTTATTCTCCAGCTATTCTCATGTAGGATGTGTAAGTTATTCCTGATCTAGACCAGGAATAGCTGAAGAATAACCTAATAACTTTTAGAAAAACTTACCAATTTCCATATTTTTAACATATTCATGTATATTTAGCTTATATATTATTTATTTAGAGTAAAAATAACTAAACAAAAAAATTTAAAAATGCAGACTTTCGGGTTTCGTTCGCCATCAGGTTACTGACTGGGCCCAAGTCGACGTAGATTCGGTGAGCGGACGAGAAACAAATCTGCTCACACAACGAATTTGTAGGCGGGGCTTATGTTGGCTTATTCTCGAGCTCAATTGGCTGTCTGCTAGGCTGTGATTGGATAACAATGATGCAGCCACATTTTTATTGGACAGCTGAAGAATAAGTTATTCTCCAGCTATTCTCGAGAATAGTTATTCTCGAGCTATTCTCTAATGGTGCAGGGGAAAAGTTGGAGAATAAAACCTCGAGAATAACTATTCTGGAATAGCTCGAGAATAAGAATAGCTCGAGAATAAGTTGGTGCAATCGGCCGTTGATGATCGCAACTCGTGTTTTCGTAATGAAATCGCGTGCTTTTTTCTCAGACATTTTTGCAGGCATTTTTTGGTCAGACTGGTCAAATTCGTACATTTTTCAGGCACATTAATTGTTTATGCCCGCTTCCCACTGCAGGTTTAAGGTTTAAGGTTTAACGTAGAACATGAGTTGAGCATATTGCACATTCCCACTGCGTAGGGTCAAGGTTTAAGGTTTAAGGTTTATGGTTTAAGGTTTAAGGTTTAACGCAGTTGAAAAATTTCAACTTTTTGGTTTAAGGTTTAAGGATTCAGCCAATCAGCTGCTATTTGTAGGCGGAGCATCTGCATCTAACCAATCAGTATGTACCGTCGCGTAAGCAGCAATGTCAGTCACTATGTGAAATTTTTTCATACTCCACCTTATTGCGACGCACATTGGATTAGGATTTTTTGGCGTAGGGGGGGGCATTAATACGAATTCTACTGTAAAACTGCTCAGCATACTGGCAAGTGCACTAATACGATACGTACATATGTATATTTGAATACCAACTTTATCATTTATATACACAGTTTAAATGTACTTTAAGTTTTTTTACAGAAAACAGATCGAACATTGGCTGTTGGAGCATGTTCGCTTGCGTGACACCCCCCATGGACAGTTTGGAATTCAAATTGTCATTTTCCCGCCTAACTCTATACTTTTTGGCGGGTAAACATTCTATTGGCTGAAATTATAGCTCCGCCCACCAACATTCGTCCGTTAAACCTTAAACCCGCAGTGTGAATAAAACGCTAAACCTTAAACCTGAAACCATAAACCTTAAACCTTAAACCATAAACCTTAAACCTTAAGGGGGTAATTGCGTTTTTAGGTGTTTTTTTGCAAAGCCATAGCTCAGCGTTTACAAATTCAAATCACAAGCGGTCTTTTGCATTAGGTAGAACAATATCTTTCCTAAATGTATGCCATGCATTGAAATTTAACCTTTGATATTGTTTCCAGTATAAGCGACTAAAGAAAGGTCCTTTGCAAAATATTAATATTTTTTACAAAAAGTTTGCGCCACAGCTCTGAATCATACGATTACCTGTCGGGGCTGAAAGTTGGTAAGGTTTTTGACATGTTTAAAATCCCCAGGCATGTCCCCCACTTTTTTAATAACTAGTCAATTTACTGAGAAAATAGCTGAAAAGCAAACGCACCGAAAATTTAAGATATGTTCTTGTAATTAAAACCCTCTAAAAACGTCCACAGGTGAAATTTCGAAAAAGTGAGAGACATGCCTGGGGATTTTGACCTTTACAGTAGTGTCCCAAAAATTCATGCTCAGGCGTCACTTATAACTTGAGTACTGGTGGCGCAAAGTTTACATAGAAATCACAAAAACCTCGAAAACGCAACTACCACCTTAAACCGCAGTGGGAAGCGGGCATTAGATTTTTTCCGTTCGGGCCCTTCCCTTCGTTTAAAAAGAAACAGACAGTTTTACGTTGAAAAAGGTGAGAGCTCAACTCTTTATACATATATAAACGCGTCTGAAAGTAAGCCTTACTCAATTTGATGCAAAACAAGCCCAATCTGCGGCAAAAGTTTCAGTAAGTATAAAGCATTCTTTTTCAAGTAAACTGACCAGAGGTCAGTTAAAACCTGTTGTGCAGCGGTATCTATACGGTATACCTGTACCTCTAATAATTAAAATCTTTAAAATGAATAAATGAATTAGTTTAACTTGTAAAAGCTCCAATAATTGGCAAAACTAATTATTAAAAAATGCTACCGAAACTCGGGATCGAACCAAGGACGTTTAGTTCTTTAATCTAACACTCTCCTAACTGAGCTATTTCGGACACGTAAAGAACAGATACAATCTTGTTTCTATCTGATGCTCATTCGGTTTCGTCCAATTTTAATGTTAACGGACCTATTTGTTGTAAAAATACTTTCCTGAATTCTAATTTCACAATTTCTGTTGAGTAAGGGTTGATGCAAATCTTCAAACTGTCAAAATTAAATGTTCTTCGATACAAATAATTTTACTCCATGACATTTAAGACTCGGATGGCTTAGATAACAGGGATTTGTAGTTTAGACTTGGTGCCCGAGTGTTCGACTCCGTCCCGGATATAATTTTCTGCATTCCATGACTGGCATTGCGCATAAATGAGTTTCCCCCACCTCGTGTAATTTAAAACTGAAGCCATCAGAAATAACGTAGGAAATCTTGCAAATCACATGTGACGCCCGTGTTGTTGAACTGACGCACAGGTTACACAAACCAACTGACAACATATAGAACACAAGCTCAGTGTTATAGTCTAAAATCAAAATTAAAGACCTGTTGTGCTGTGCCACAACAGGAAAAACTAACCGACATATTTTATATTCCCGCTGGAGTCTTCCTGGCCTTCCAACACAACATCTGCTTCTTCGAATGTCAAGCGTTCACCTGAAAACACACCTGAATAGGATTACCTACTGTTTGAGACGTTGCTTGACTTTGTTGTCATTCATTTTATGCTTCAGAAGCTTCTCTTAATGTTTAAAGTCAACGCCCGAGACTATTTGCCGAGCATGACTAAATTCTGTACTTTACTTTGGAACTAAGCGAGTTAAATTAATAGCTGCTATGTACAATCACACCACCTTTTTGTACTGTGTCCAACATTATTGGTCAGACTGGAGTTGGAAGCATTTGGCGTCGTATCGATTTGGGTCACCGACATAGGCATTATCTAGCGAGAATAGTGTCATACTCTTTCCATTATGTACTCTTGGTCCAAGTGAAACCCAAATGACGTCCTCTTGTTTCCCCTTGTGCGTATCGTATCCGTATTACAGACACGGCATTATCTAGCAGACTAGTGTCATACTCTTCCCATTATGTACTCTTGACCTTGAGCAAAATTAGACCTCCTTCTTGTCTCACCGAGCATCGCAAAGGCACTCCTGACTTCTCCCGCGTTCACGATTCCGCACTCGTCCTTGTCGAAGGTCTTGAGGGCCTCCACGAACTCGTTGTACGACCCCTGGTCCTTCTCCTTCTGCAGTTGCTGGAAGATCGGCCAGAACTCATCTATGCCCAACCGTTTTTCGCCTGAAATAAAGTGGTATAAAAAAGTCATTGATTTTCGGCTTACTTTAACTTTAACTCAAATTGCCGCAATGCCGCGTGACCCTTACTTCAACTTCAACTTAAATTAGGTAAAATGGTTTAACTTTTTTGCCCTAAAATAAAACCTAGTCGTGGTGTCTTTATATATTCCTATGCCGGACGAAACGGACTGAAGCTTAATTTGATGTTTATGGTTGACATGACAGGAAATCAAGACGTTAAAGGTATATTCCAGCCGGAGCATTGTTCCGGCCGATTAGCTAGAATGAGAAAGAGTGTCATACTTTTCCCGATTATGTACTCTTGTTAGTACTTGTCCTTAACTTAACTGCACAGTGCATACATAGTTTGTCCTTGTTGTGACCTTTCAAATTGTAGTTTACCCTCTGACCTTTTCGGAACTCTTGTCCTGCGGCCTTGGCGACTTGTGCGTTGGTCGGTTTCAGCCCCAAGGCTCTGGCGACCGTCCCGATTTGCGTCCCGTCAATTTTTTCGTCGTTTTCATCGTCGTACAGAATCACCATTTTTCTGGCGTCTAAAAAAGTTACCAGTTCAACGGTTCTGGGGTCGATTTATTCCTTCTTGACACTTCTGATTATGGGTCTTAGACTAGTGGTGGCAATACTAGGTAAAAGTACCAAGTTTACTTAAGTACCTAGTTTTTTAAAACTAGGTAAAAGTACTAAGTACCACCTAGTTTCATTTTCGGCTACCTAGTTTTACTTTTACCTAGTTTGATACCAAAAACATGCGCTTCTGAATGGATTGAGCAAAGTTATGCAAAAAAACTAAATCATGATTCACAGTATATTTGTGCGCCGCAAAAATTAATATATACACGCATATCAGCGTGTAGAATGTTTGCACGCATGCACATGGCATGCTCATCAAGCACTAATTTTTGACAAGTAATGAAAACTGCTATATTTTTTACGCGGCCCCTGCGTATAATACTATATTCACAATCTGATTCTCCTACGTTATTTTGGATAGGTCGATTTTCTAGTGTTAATTAACACTAGAAGTGCAGGTACCTCCCAACGTCTCTTTATAGAATGTCATTCAGTCGCGAGCGAATAACAGCAAATAAATCTTATCGAAACGAAGAAGTACCTAACGGACCGAAATCGAACCGTCGGCTTCTGACTCTAAGCAAACGCTTCGCTCAGCCCATTGAACTAACCGTCTGCTGGCATGATGATCTTTATAACACATAAATGAATGTCCACAAAAGTAATCACGACTAAGCACGACCTTTTGCAAAATAACGTTTTGATCTGCTTTGTGGTTTTCAAACATGCCAAACTTAATATTCTTTCTGTTGTAGAATTGACATTGTGGTATACGCTGCTAAGTATATTAGTCAAAGTTAACGGTTGAGCTTCCGTGGTCTCATGGTGTAATGGTGAGTACTCTGGACTTTGAGTTCGAGTGATCCGAGTTCGAATCTCGGTGAGACCTTTAATTTTTTTCAAAAAATTACTTCTAAACAATAAATTTTTTTCCAGTATTTAACCTTGAAAACCTTCGCAATTCATTAATAAAACTCTGGAGCAACTCAGCAATAAATGTGTATTTGCCGAGTTACAGCGAATAAAACAGGCCAAAAATGACGTTTTTCAATGGAAAAATCAAAAATTAAAAAATCAAAAATTTTTGACAGGTGCAAGCTATAGTGATGATGTTGTATGTATGTATCGTTAGACGCAGAATAAAATGGGCTATCGAATGAGATATAATACATTAGGTTTCCTGTAATTAGGCGGAAAAAATCGATTTTATTTGAATTAAAACTTTTAAGTTTAAATTTTTTGAAATATTTTAATGTCATAAAAATCTCCATTAAAAATGCTTTCGAATGATATATATAATGGGTCGATACTCGATTCATGGACATTGGGACAAACGGACGTCCGAACAAACTGAACGGCAGAACGGCTGTCCAATTAATACTTTCGTCCGTTCAGCCGTATGCCCTTATGCCCTTCAGGCGTATGTCCGGTCATCCGTACTAAATTTCCGGCACAATTTCATTTTGTCTGTATGTCCGGCAAGTTAAATTCCGTTCAACTCAGCCGAAATTTTTGGGCATAAAGATAAACGGACATACACATACAGCTCAAAATTATAAAACGCATTTTTCGTATGTCCGTACGTCCCAATGTCCATTTGCCCGAAAAAGTACTGATGAATTGAAATAAATGCAAAACAAACTTTGTCCGTGTGCCCTACGTCCGGTTGTCCGCATGGCCTATGGAAGTATGAATCGACCCATACTTCTAAAGAAGGAACAAAAACCAATGTATTGGAACTTCAACTTAGTTGTTACTGCTGACGGGCTGCATCGCCTGTAAGTTCTGGGCCCAATTTTTCGAAAAAAATGTTCTCCGTTCAAAGTTCTCCGTTTAACATTTTTCTTTTTTTCGAAACCCTCAAATTTGAATTTAAACGGAGAACATGGATTCTGCTAAATGCAATTTTTCGAAGCTCTCCGTTTTAGTTCTCCGTTTAATTGTTCTCCGTTTAAAGTTCTCCGTTTGAAAGTTCTCCGTTTATTTAAACGGAGAACTCGATATTTTTAGAACGATTATTTTTGGAAGAATTCTAAAATAGAACTCCAAAGTTTTCCGTTTAAAAAAACGGAGAACTCTAGTTCTCCGTTTATTTAAACGGAGAACTCAAAAATTTTAGAACATTTATTTTGGGGAGAATTCTAAATTAGAACTCAGAAGTTCTCCGTTTAAATAAACGGAGAACTCTAGTTCTCCGTTTATTTAAACGGAGATCTCCAGTTTTCCGTTTATTTAAGGGAGTAGTCTCACGAAAGCAGTCGACTTTGCACGTCTGTAAAACTTGTGTAGTGATGTGAAAGCTAAGACATTGTTCTTTTTGTATTTTGAAAATATGTGTTTAGGTAAATATTTTTGCCAATTTGAAGCAAAATTGATGCGGCAGACAGTTAGCAGTGAAGTCACAAAGTCGGAAAAATGATGTTTTGAAAACCTTTTTATATTCGATAAATTCGTCATATATTTTATCAGTCTGTTTAATTTGTGTTTTTTTCGATTTTTTTTCGAAAATTGTTTTGTTTTTTTTATTTTAGTGTTGCAATTAGCAAACTCGCAGAGTTGCAGTTTAGTGTTGCAAATACATATGAATTTGTAAAGAAGCTGAATAAGATCCAGCCCAGCCATTACTTAAACAAGCAAGTTCTCCGTTTAAATAAACGGAGGTCGCTAGCTCCGTTTAAATGCTCTCCGTTTTTAAAAACGGAGAACATTTAAACGGATAACTATTGAAATAAAGAACATTTTAATCGGAGAACATTCTAACCCCGGATAGCACCAACAAAGAATAGCTCAAGAATAGGAATAGCTCGAGACTAGCTCAGGAATAAAATAAATTTTTATTGCACCAATATTTAAGCTCGAGAATACCTAGTTATTCTCGAAGTTGGAGAATAGCTCAAGAATAGTTATAGAATAGCTCAGGAATAGCTGAAGAATAACGAACATTATTGCACTAACGAAAGTTAGAGAATAGCTTATTCTCCAGCTATTCTCATGTAATGTGTAAGTTATTCCTGATCTAGACCAGGAATAGCTGAAGAATAACCTTATAACTTTTAGAAAAACTTACCAATTTCCATATTTTTAACATATTCATGTTTATTCAGCTTATATATTATTTATTTAGAGTAAAAATAACAAAACAAAAAAGTTTAAAAATGCTGGCATTCGGGTTTCATCGCCATCAGGTTACTGACTGGATCCAAGTCGACGCAGAATCGGTGAGCGGACGAGAAATAAATCTGCTCACACAACGAATCTGTAGGCGGGGCTGATGTTGGCTTATTCTCGAGCTCAATTGGCTGTCTGCTAGGCTGTGATTGGATAACAATGATGCAGCCACATTTTGATAACAATGATGCAGCCACATTTTTATTGGCCAGCTGCAGAATAAGTTATTCTCCAGCTATTCTCGAGAATAGTTATTCTCGAGCTATTCTCTTACGGTGCAGGGGAAAAGTTGGAGAATAAAACCTCGAGAATAACTATTCTGGAATAGCTCGAGAATAAGAATAGCTCGTGAATAAGTTGGTGCAATCGGCCGTAATGAAGAACATTTTTCATTGAAATTAAACGGAGAACTAGAGATCTCCGTTTAATTAAACGGAGAACATTTAAACGGAGAACTTATACGGAGAGCTTCGAAAAACTGCAATCGAAAATAGATAAATTCTCCGTTTAAATTCAAATCGTTGGCTTCGAAAAATCTAAAGATGTTAAACGGAGAACTTAAACGGAGAACATTTTGAAATATGTGCGTGCAATCATATACATAGGTTCGCCGTTTAAATAAACAGAGAACTCGAGTTCTCCGTTTAAAAAAACGGAGAACATTTAAACGGAGAGCTTTAAACGGAGAACATTTAAATGGAGAACTTAAACGGAGAGCTTTTAAACGGAGAACTTAAACGGAGAACATTTTTTTCGAAAAAATTGGGCCCTGAATACAAAATCAGCTACAACTGATGGCTGCCTGAGTTTTGTCAGTGTTTATAAATTGGTCTTGCCCACCCAAGAACTAGCCAATCAATAAATGGTTGTGGTAGCTGTGATTAGACTGTTTTGCAGCGTAGACATTGTACTGTATAGTGTATAGGTATGAGCTGTTATAAGTGCACCTGCAAACCAAACGGTTTATCGCTTCTTAGAGATCATGGTGAGACTTTTGAGCCGAATGGTTAATTCAGCGGGATGCTAATTCAGGGTAGGGAGGGACTAGGGAGTAGGGACTGCTATGTATTTAAACGTCAGGTCCATTTAAATTTTTAGACCAAACGTCTGCTTGCCTTTGGACAAAATTTTTTGACAAATTGAAGCACACCAAGAGAAGATTAAGTCGAAACGTGGTTATACATAACTCTTAAGCTTCAGTTACTAGGTAATGGAACAGAATATATTTGATGACCTGTACAGTAACGGTTAATGGATGCTAACGTCAATTTTAAAAAAACTAGGTACTACCTAGTTTTGGCAAAGTACTACCTAGTTTTTTTACAAAACTCGGTAAAAACTAGGTACTTTTACCTATGTAGTTTATCTAATTTTGTGAAACTTTACTTTACTTTACCTAGTTTTGAAAAAAAACTAGGTTGCCACCACTATACTTAGACTCATAAACCGAACACCAATAAATAAATAAAAACAGATACACAGCTAATTAAGAAGTTATACAACCTAGCCAGGATTCGAAGCGCAACTAGGATTGCTTGGCTACCAAACAAGCTTACCACTCAGCCACAGATACTCTAAAGTCTGACCAAAAAATGTATGTATCGAACTTCATTGCTTCATAGCAACTCAGTCGTTTAAGATAACCCCCATAATGTATATATCATTCGAAAGCATTTTTGATGGAGATTTTCATGAAATTAAAATATTTGAAAAAATTTTGAGTCAAAATTTTTAATTCAAATAAAATTAATTTTTTTCGGCTAATTATTTAAAACCTAATGTATTATATATCATTCGATAGCTCTTAACATTCTGCGTCGAATGATATATACAACATGACTACAGCATGCACCTGCCAACATTTATCGATTTTTTAATTTTTGATTTTTCCATTGAAAAACGGCATTTTTGGTCCTTTTAATTCGCTGTAACTCAACAAATACTTAACCAAACCCGACAAATTGTGCATCAATCGACGCGTTGTGACCCCGCGCAGTCTGTGAAAGTAAGAAAATTTCAAAAATTGACATTAAATTTTTTGAATATTTGTCAGGTTTACAGTCATTTTTCAGCTGTTTTTGCTCAAAATTGGGTAAAATAATTATTACCACAAAATAGTTCAGTTCTTTAGCTTTCATTTGATACCAAAAACATGCACTTTTGATGTAATTGAACAAAGTTATACAAAAAAACTCCTTAATGATTCACAGTATGTTTGTGCGCTCACAAAAATTTAGACACGCATATCAGCGCGTAGAATGTTTTCACGCATGCACATGACACGCTGACCAAGCACTAATTTTTGACAAGTGATGAAAACAGCTATTTCCTTTAGCTGCATAACTTTGTTCAGTTAAATCACAAATGCATGTTTTTGGTATCAGATGAAAGCTAAAGAACTGAACTATTTTGTGGTAATAATTATTTTACCCAATTTTGAGCAAAAACAGCTGAAAAATGACTGTAAACCTGACAAATATTCAAAAAATTTAATGTTAATTTTTGAAATTTTATTACTTTCACAGACTGCGCGGGGTCACAACGCGTCGATTGATGCACAATTTGTCGGGTTTGGTTAAGTATTTGTTGAGTTACAGCGAATTAAAAGGACCAAAAATGCCGTTTTTCAATGGAAAAATCAAAAATTAAAAAATTGATAAATGTTGGCAGGTGCATGCTATAGTCATGTTGTATATATCATTCGACGCAGAATGTTAAGAGCTATCGAATGATATATAATGCATTAGGTTTTAAATAATTAGCCGAAAAAAATTAATTTTATTTGAATTAAAAATTTTGACTCAAAATTTTTTCAAATATTTTAATTTCATGAAAATCTCCATCAAAAATGCTTTCGAATGATATATACATTATGGGGGTTATCTTAAACGACTGAGTTGCTATGAAGCAATGAAGTTCGATACATACATTTTTTGGTCAGACTATAGTGTCGATTCATACTTACAGCCGTTAAGCTGGCAAATTATCGAAACAGTTAATAAATACCAGTATAAAAATAATGAAAACGCCACGACCAGTAAGTGTATAAGATAGGGAACATTTGGATAACCAACTAAATAAGTTGACATAGCTCTCTTATAGTCTAACTGAGGATTTGCAAAACTGAATTTTGCCTGACTTTCGTCCAATCAATCGTCCAATATATAAGTATAAATCGTCCTATAAGTATGAATCGAGTGCCCTTACCTTCCTGAGTGGCTTTGGCCATTTCGCTGACGAATCAGGCAAGTAGCAAACTGTTAGGAGAAGTAAGGGCAGAAAAGTTGTGCAAAAGTTTGGCTAAACTTTGAAGCTAAGTTTGAGGTTCCACTTATGACAGTTGTGCCCTGGGTAGGATTACCAAAAGTATGCTGCTAAACTTAGACTCGCTTGCTTCTACTGAACTTTTGCAAAACTTTAATTCGCTGGATGAAAACAAAATTCTACCTCACTTAGCTACACAACTCTTAAACGTAAGCTGAAATGTTTCATATATCTAGACCGAAATTAACTAAATTATTTATCGGATTAAATATTAAAATAAATTTAAATGTACGCTTGACTCAGGAAAGCTTGAGGGGTTATTAAAATGAAAATTTAAGCTACAATATCCAGTAAAGACAAGAATAAGGATTATAGATTTTTATTTACAAAAACAGAGTTATTTTACATTAAAAAAAACAGATTACAAATAAGTAAATAATTCGTTGTGAAATCACAAATTCTTAAAAAATTTTCAAAGTGCAAAGCGTAAGAGCAAATTTTTTGGTTCATATTGTTGGTAAGAATTGACTGAGCTTGTTGAAAAACTTCGTCACATT
>JASANF010004698.1:0-12583 GCA_030248245.1 Trissonchulus sp. WLG1_4 | reverse complement strand
GCGTCAAACAAAATACATAGATCGGTACATGCGAAAAAAATTATGCAAAGCAAAAATCAAAGTTCGTGTATCTTACGTTTCATTTTTGTTTGTTTTCTTTGTTTTTGAGTATTATATATATATTAATAGTTTCTCATAGTAGGGATGGGAAGTCTCGGTTTTTTTCCGAGACCGAGACCGGGAGACGCAGCAAACCACGAAACCGAGACTACCGGAGACGAGAGACCGAAGAGACCGCCAAACCGAGAGCTAGGTCATTTTTTTGTCACTCTCCTTTTTACTGATCGATTGATGGACTTTTTAAAAATTTTTAGGTAATATTACAAGACAATGGTCATGCGGACGCATAAATAACAGCTACATCACGACAATTTTGGCTCAGGATCGGCCGGTCCCTCTTTCCCCGTTCGGGGTGGGGATGTGGGACCCCATGTTTCCTCTTGATATCTCGGTTTGACCTCTGTTCCAACAGACGCAATTTGTTGCTTGCCAGAAAAAATAGCAAATTTCGACACTTTTCGATATTTTTTTGGCTAGAATTTAGGTAAAAAGAGCTCCGATTTGCTGGAATTACCAATGTTCTGCTAAAATACACCCAAATATACGTGTGGGACGTCTTTCATCTCGAGCTCCGGGGCGCTGCACCCCTGTGGAGGCCCCAATCCCCTGAGACCGGGTTCACTTTGGGAGTAGAGTTCCCTTTTCATCTAGGTATACCGAACTGCATGTTACTGCATAGTTCTCAGTAGTGCGTTCTAGTTTGAACTTTCACAGATTTTTTTTCTGTTTTTTGCTCAAACTCCTACTGCAATTTGGAAATTACAGTTAAGTATGTGAAGCCACCCAAACGGCATTGAATTGCACCAAAACACTACACCTCAAAGAATAAATATAATAATAATTTATATATATATAAGACTTGAAAAGATTATAATTAATTGAAAATAGAAAACCTAATCATAAACATATATATATATACATTTTTGTGTATGTACTGTGTTTACTGATAAACTAAAAAACCGGGGGGGTAAAGAAAAATTGACAGAATGTGTTGACAGAATGTGTTTTCAAGTTGACAGAATTCTCACTGTTTGGTGTGAAATTTTTGGCGAAAACTAGATTTCCGAGTTTTCCCTGCCAAAAAACACACCCCAACCACAGGAAAGTTTTCACAGATTTGAAAAACCGAGAACGGGTACAAACCGAGACGAGACCGAGACCGAGAACTGAGATGGGCTAGTTTTTGGGTTTTGACCTGGAGACCGAGACCGCAGACCAAGACCGAGACTTCCATCCTAGTCCATAGGCGCCAAAAAATATTGTGTTTCAGATGCGCCGTTAAGCATGACTATCAGGGTTGGCGGTCGGTCTCGTAAAACCCCAGACTGGGGGCTGGTCTCGGGTCTCGGAGAGGAAAACCGAGACCTGCCATAGGCTGGTCTCGGTATTTCAGATTAGTACTGTAACTTTTCAAAATTTTTTAAACTACGGAAGATTTTTTTACAATGTGTAAGTTCCAAAATAGAAATCAAGCATGAAAATGCCAGACTTGTCCGCCGGAGAGACCCCGCCCAGTTCACCGCACTCGGGCAAACCGACTTCAAGTTTAAACTTTGGACATCGAGCTGATCAGCTCAAAGTGTGAGCTAAAAAGCTTCGCCTTAGCGATGTTGCATTTTGACGCGGAACCTTTTTATACGTTAAACAGTAAAACTGTGACCATCCATTTACCAAAATGTGCTGGGTTAGCCTAGCTGATTTGTAATTAAAAAATTTGTGGCTTTTTTCTCTGCAACTTTGACTGAAGCCCGGGCAGCTGCAGTTTACTTAAAATTTTCTTTAGCCCCAACCTCGAACGCATGTCAAAACGTTAAGTATAAAACTAGGCATATCTAAAAGCTTTTTTGGGGCTATGGTGTAGTCCCCCGGGCATCAAACCTGTCCCCCACATAACCCCGGTGTCAGCGGGAGGCCTTCCCGGCACGACGGGGCGCCGCATCAGAACTTTTAACACACCACGCGCTCCAGCACGGGCACCCCTAAACGAGACCCCTGCTAAACTGCCAATGCAAGCGACTATAAAACACTCTGATGGTACTGGCCTTAGGAAGTGTGAGAACTCTGACGCAAAAAATACAAAAAAGTTGACGCAAATCTCCTGCATTCTCCCGGTTCCGTGTCAATCACTACTCTCATGCATCCGTCGTTTACAATGTTAATTTCTCGTAGTTGAACTATACACTCATACAACCAACGGTCACTTTTTTGAACTAATCCACAAATTTTTATATTTCAAGATTCTCAAATTTTTAAAATTAAAATTCTAAAGGTCCCCCAAATACCGGGCCTCGGTCTCGGTTTGTTGCCTCGCTCCGTTCTCTCGGACCGGGAAATGTCAGACTCGCCAACCCTGATGACTGTAGTTCGCCGCACCAGCCATTAAAGCGGTGACTGCATCCACCATATCACCACGAAGCCAGAATTCCACTGTCGTGTTTTTTTTTGTTTTTTAGCTTCGGATATTGGCTGTAGCAGCCTCGATTTCCGAACTTTCCATGTGGGAACTTATATGACCAGGGGTGTCAATGCAATCGCGCGCTTTACAATTTTTAATTTGGAAGAAGAAGAAAGAATTAGTTTACTCACCACATGAAAGAGAGTAATAAGGGTTCACGGGTTTAAGCGAGGGGACCCTTAAGCTCGGACCAGTACATAAGCACATCTTCCCTCCCCATACATTTCACATGTATATAAAATGAGCGTGCCTTTTAAAATAAATTTTGCATGTAAGATGAGCCCACCTATAATTTTATATACATGTAGGATAAGCCCCCCCATAACATACATGTATGAGGGAGGACGGTGAACCCCTCTCAAATCGAGGGGGCGGGGGTGGGGTCTCCAAAATTTGGGCTAAATTTAGTAAAAATGGCACTTTTTTGCGAAGTTTACAAAATTTCGCAAAATTTAGGGTATTTTTGGTCGATCTGGGGGAGAGGGTCCCCAAAATTTTTCCGCAGAGGTTCCACTAATACTCTTTTACCCCAGCTACATGTATGCCCCAGTAATTACAGTCTGTTTATAAAATTGCAGACCCCCCCCCCCCCCATATATTTATGTATATATATATACTTGTAGCATCTGCCCCCCCCCCCATAAATATTGCATTTAAAGTTGTATCCCCCCATGAATTTTTATTTACATGTATATTTCAGGATTGTCTAATACTTGACATTTAAGATTATGATATACCCCCCATCCGTTTCAATCTTTAATATGCATATTAATTTAGGAAAGCCCCCATAAATTTTATATAATATGTATATACATATAGATCTCTCTGCTTAAATATTTGCTCCTGAAAGATGAGCCCCCTTCACTTTTAATCTCCGTTTCAGGGCCACGGGGTCGATGCGGCGGATCCGGCAAGCGGAGGCGTCCCGGAGCCCGACTCCACCACGGCAGTCGGCCGGACAAGCCCAGTGGCGGGACTGTGCTCGGCGCCGGAAATGCGGCTGTCTCGACGCAGAAAATATTTTTCAGCTCAGTTACGACAATATTTCGTAAATCTTAATGTCCGTAAGCGGATAAATCCGCAAAAAAGGGACGAGTCAGTTATGATGGTCAGTGCAGTTGGGCAGCTAGCGAATTCTTTTAGACATTCTGGGGGGTGAAAACTTGTCGGGGGCGCAGTCCCTGAGAGGGATGCGGAACTCTCCCCTCGCCAATGTAGGAGCTAGTAAAAATTTCGGCCGTTTAAAAATTGCAAAACCTGAAAAAAGAAAAGTGCCATTTTTACCAAAATGTTGCCCAAATTTTTTAGATAACTTCTCGGACCCTCATAATATATACATGCATGATAACAGGGTTTTATTACCCTACTATGTTGATACTCTCGATAGCTTTAGTCATCCAATCAAGTAAATAAAAAGAAAAGAAAAAAGGGGGGAAGAAAAGGAAATAAGTCGTCATCACTTGATCATCAATCAGGTTTCGAAAAAATTGAGTACGAAATCTGGAGAAAAAAATAGTAGGATTATGAAAATGAATTATTGACAGATGAAATTGGACTCATTGGCTGCTGGCACCCCCGCCCTTGGAATGCTGAATGAGCCACTGCAATGTGATGTTATATATATAAAAAAAATATATATATATATATATATATATATATATATATATATATATATATATATATATATATATATATATATATATATATATATATATATATATGAAAATAAATAAAAAATAATAACGAATAAATAACGACGATTAAATGAGTCCAGACCTATAGCAGCAAATACTAGCATAAGAGAAAGTATTTGTGGGAAAACAAAAATAAGATCTTTAAATTATTAAAATATATAATAAATTTCAACAAATGTTATCTCAGAATAAATTTCACTCATCGATTATTTAAAAGAAACCTTAACCACAATGCATTTTGAATTTATTTATAAAATGTAATGATTAACGTTACCTATATTGTCCTTTTCCTTGCACGATATAGAATAGCAACAGATTTCTCTGTCTTGTATGGCAGACAAATTCCTAGAATACAAAAAACAGTTAAATAGCATAAAGAAATAAAAAATAGCAAACTCAACTTTTGCCAAATTTGACAATTTGTCTACAATTTTTAAAGCTATGTTGTGAAAAAGGCTCGATTCCCCCCGAAATTTTTTACTGCGTCACTGTCCATACATGGGCGAGGGGGAGGGTTCACATCCCTCTCAGATGACAAGCTGAACCCCCCCCCCCCGACAAGTGCTTCACCCCCCAGAATGTCTAAAGAATTCGCTAGCTGCCCAAGTATGCCACTGACCATCCATAACTGACTAGTCCGTTTTTTCGGACAATTTCATCCGAATACGGACAATAAGACATCTCCTTACAATCTCTCAATGAGCTGTTTCTCGTCGAGGGCGGCCGGGAGATCCTTTTTGTTTCCCAGCACGAGCACAGGGATCCCGCTCAGCTGGGGCTTGTCCAGCAACTGGTGGAGTTCGTTCCGGGACGCCTCCAGTTTGTCATGATCCGCCGCATCAACCATGTACCTAAAACAGAGATAAATATACAGAGGGAATCCTATATGTATATACATATATAAAATTTATGAGGGGCTATCCCACATCTATATACATGTAAATAAAACTGATGGGGGGTTTATAATCTTAAATGCAATATTTATGGGGGGCTCATCCTACAATCTACATGTAAATAAAATTCATGGGGGGTATATAATCTTAAATGCAATATTTATGGGGGGGGGGCAGATCCTACAAGTATATATATATATATATATATATATATGCAAAATTTATGGGGGGGCTGTAATTTATGGGGCATACATGTAACGGGGTCAAAATATTAGGGGGACCTCTCCGGAAAAATTTTGGGGACCCTCCCCCCCAGATCGACCAAAAATACCCTAAATTTTGTAAACTTTTCCCAAAAAAGTGCCATTTTTACTAAATTTAGCCCGAATTTTGGGGACCCTCCCCCCGGCCCCTCGTTTTTGGGGGGGGGGTTCCCCCCATCCTCCCTCATACATGTATGTTATGGGGGGCTCATCCTACATGTATATAAAATTATAGGTGGCTCATCTTACATGCAAAATTTATTAGAAGGCGGGCTCATTTTATATACATGTGAAATGTATGGGGGAGGGAATATTGCTTATGTACTGGTCAAAGCTTAAAGATCACCTCGCTTGAACCCGTGAACCCTTTATTACTCTATTTCATGTGGTGAGTAAACTAATTCTTCTTCTTCTTCAACTAAAAATATAAACTTACACAATTGCATTGACACCCCTGCAGTATCGTTCCCACATCGAACGGAATCGAGGCTGTCCACCAATATCCCAAAGCTAAAAAACAAAAAAAAAACACGACAGTGGAATATACTGGCTTTGGCTGGTATATAGTCGATAGTCACGCTTAATGGCTGGTAGCCGATAGTCATCAGGGTTGGCAAGTCTCGGGTTTGCAACCGAGACCGAGACAAGGCAACCGGGACCACCCAAACGAGACCGAGACCAGTCCTTGGGGGACCTTTTTTCAAGTTTTAATTTTAAAAATTTGAGAATACTTTGAAATATAAAAAATTTGTGATTAAGTTACAAAAAAGTGACCATTAGGTTGTATGAGTGTATGACTTGCGACGTTGCGAGAAACGTAACATTGTAAACGACCGGATGCATGAGAGTAAGTGATTGACAGCCGGACCCGGAGAATAGGATTATTTTCCTATTATTTATTCCGTCAACTTTTTGTATTTTTTAGTAAGTTTCTCACACTTCCTCGCATACCATAGAGTGTTTTATAGTCGCTTGCATTGGCATTTTGGCAGTCTGACTCAGGTGCCAGCTTAGAATCGTCCGTGCTGGAGCAGTGGTGCTACTGTCAGAAGTTCTGATGCGAGCACCATCACGTACCAGAAAAGTTTCTCCCGCTGACACAGTTATGTGGGGGACAGGTTTGATGCCCAACTACGCCATAGCCCAAAAAGCTTTTGATTGTGCCTAGGTTTTTTTCATATACTTAACGTTTTGACATGCGTTGAGAGGTTGGGGCTAAAGAAATTTAAGTAAACTGCCACCCAATACGGGCTTCGTAAAGTTGCAGAAGCCAGCAAATTTTTAATTACAAATCAGCTACAAAGTTAGCACTATTTGGTAAATGATGGTCAGTATTTTTACTGTTTAACATATGCTTGAGAGGTTCCACATACAAATGCAACATCGCTAAGTCACACAAACCTTTTAGCTCACACTTTAACTAATAGCTCGATGTACAAAGTTTAAACTTGAAGTCAGTTTGCCGAGTGCCGGTGAACTGACAGGTCTGCAGCAGACAGTTGTGACCATTTCATGCTTAGAATTCTATTTGGAAACTTACACATTGTAAAAAAATCTTCGTGATTTTAAAAAATTTTGAAAACTTTAAGTCTCATCTGAAATACCGAGACCACCCTATGGCAGGTCTCGGTTTTCCTACCGAGACCGAGACCAGCCCAGTCTCGGGGTTTTTACGAGACCGAGACCGCCAACCCTGATAGTCATGCTTAACGGCTGGTAGCCACATGCCCAAATCTGGAAACACAATATTTTTTGGCACCTATGGACTAGGGATGGAAGTCTCGGTCTTGGTCTCGGTCTCGGTCTCGGTCAAAACCCGAGACTAGCCCAGTCTCGGTCTCGGTCTCGGTCTCGGTAGTCGAAAAATCTCGGTTTGTACCCGGTCTCGGTTTTTCAAATCTGTGAAAAATTTTCCTGTGGTCCCCCCTTTGGTATATATTTTTGGCAGGAATTTTTTTCGGAAGTGTTCATTTCACCAAAATTTCACACCAAACAGTGAGATTCTGTCAATTTTTTCTGAAAACGCATTCTGTCAACACATTCTGTCAATTTTTCTTTACCCCGCTTGTTTAGTTTATCAGTAAACACAGTACATACACAAAAATGTATATATATATATGTTTATGATTAGGTTTCTTATTTCATAATTATAATCTTTCAAGTCTATCTGTGTGATTATTATTATATTTTATTCTTTAGTATTAGTGTTTGGCTGGTCAACTTTTTTATGCCATTTGGTGGCTTCACATACTTAACTGTAATTTCCAATTAGTAGGAGTTTAGCAAAAAATAAAAAAAAATCTGTGAAAGTTCAACTAAACGCACTACTAAGAACTATGCGGTGACACATGCAGTTCGGTATATAGATGAAAAGGGAAGACTCTACTCCCAAATAAAAATTAGTCTCAGGGGATTGAGGGGGCCCAACTCACAGGGGTGTCACGCCGGACTCAAAAAATGAAAGAGCGTCACGGCGCGCAGGTCTAATTTTTGAGTCAAACCCTTTCTATCTTGGGTGTATTTTAGCAGAACATTGGTAATTCCAGTACAATCGGAGCTATTTTTACCTAAATTCTAGCCAAACAGTGTCAAAAAGTGTCGAAATTTGCTATTTCCTGGCAAGTACAAGGACAAATTGCGTCTGTTTTGGAACAGAGGTCAAAATTTCCCGATATTCAAGAGGACATGGTCCCACAGTCCCACACAAACGGGGGAAAGAACCAGCAATGTAACCAAAATTGTCGTGATGTAGCTGTTATTTATGCATAAGGTGTATGACCATTGTCTTGTAATATTACCTAAAAATTTTTAAAAAGTCATCAAATCGATAGGTAAAAAAATGACAAAAAATGACCTAAGTCTCGGTTTTGGCGGTCTCGGAATTTGGTCTCGGTCTCGGTAGTCTCGGTTTCGTGGTCTCGGTCTCGGTCTCGGTCTCGGAAAAAAAACCGAGACTTCCATCCCTACTATGGACTATTTAATATATATATAATACTCAAAACAAAGAAACAAACAAAAAATGAAACGTAAGATACACGAACTTTGATTGTGACGTTTCCTTTCGTGATTTTTCGCATGTTGAAACCCACTGTTGGGATCATATCTTCTGTAAACTGCCCACTCTAAAAATTAATCATCTATAAATTATAAATTTAAATCAATTCGAACATAAATCAAAAATTTTAAATGCTAATGCTAATGTTATAAAATTTTCTACAGTTCATTTCTGAATTTCAATTAGAAAAACTGTGAAAAATATTTTTTCAAGAACCATTTTCCCCCTAACATTTTTGCAAATCCAGGAAAATCACGTTTCCCGTATATATATATTTATGATCGAATAGAAAAGCAAACAACTGTCGCGATCTTTCTCTGTCACCAATTTCTCAAGATCACATTTTGCCTAGCAGAAAGAACACGTACTGCGATAACGTTGACAAATGTAGTTTTTCCAGAATTTTGAAGGCCCACTAGTGTTAGTTCCATTTCTTCTTTCCAAAACAAACTTTTAAACCAGTCCAAAATTCTATTGATCAGGGCAAGCATTTTTGCAGTTACCAATAATCCGGCAAATGAAGATTCTGAAACACAAACAATATATATATACAATTTATGTAATAATAACAGCACGGGTGTAATACATTCCTTGCACGGATCTAGGAAGAAGTGACCAGGCAGTTTCACAGAAACTGCATCTGATACGCAGGTATTACAGGAACACCAGGAAGTACAAATTTTCTGTGAAATTTCATCCGTTATTCCGTTAGATACAGATTTTTTAGATGTTTTCTACCCTTTCCATTCAAAGACATTTTGCAGACTTTCAGATTCAGAGGAGTCGCAGATAAACTTCAGATAGATAAATTTCAAATAGACTGGCTTTTCAGATTAATTTCAGATACTTTTTACATGAGTTTCACAGAGTGAGAATATTCACATGCTTTTCACATCTGTAAATACAGGGTTTTTTTTCAAATCGACCACTGCTCAAAACAGGGTTTTTTTTTTCAAAAAATTTTGTGTGCATAATTGTGCAAAATTTTAATTTTAGTGTGCAAAATTTTATTTTTTTGTGCAAACTGTAAATGCGTTTTCTTTGCCCATATAAAAGCAATTATACACATTTTTATACCTCTAGAGGTACGTAAGTTAGCAGTGGCGTGCGTAGATTTCGGGGGGAATAACTGTTCGATTTTTGTAATCGGTTAAATGCGCTTTTTAGCAAGCTTAACACTTTAATTCGCATTACCAATGCAAGATCACTAGCCACAAGCAGCCCCAAAAAAATGAAGATTTTTTCAAGTTTTAGGCCGAATTCGGTCAACTAGAGACGTATTAGAATTTTTTTCCGACAAGAAAATTCAAAGATAGGAACGTCCAGGGTTTTTTTTCAAAATTGGATTTCATCATTCTGGCGTTATTTTTAACTTCCTGTCGTCCTTTTTATTTTTCGTTCGTCACAATTAGATTATGGCTTTACAGTACCGTTGCGCTGCAGCAATAGTGCTAGTTAGCGTTATCTTACATTGTTATGAAATTTAAGCGGTTTTTTATCTAATTTTGTCCAAAATTTGTTGAAATCTGTGTTTTTTGGCCAAGAAAATATGTAAATTACTAAATTGCTATTTTTTTAAGGGGGGGGGTCAAAATTCTGTAGACCGATAGGAGGGAAGGGTCCTACCAGGGGGAGGGGCAGGGGCGTAGCCAGGGGGGGGGGGAATGGGGGGAATTCCCCCCCCCCCGAAATTTTTTCCGACTGAAATTTTACACAAGGGTCCCCCCTTTGGTTTTTATGGTCCGGCCGGAACAAATTTCTGATACGTCTCCAATTGACCAAATTTGGCCTAAAAATCAAAAAGTTCCCCAATTTTTTTCTGGGGGCTGCCGCCCCCAGACCCCTGCAACTCTTTGACATACTGTTTCTTGCTTTTATCTTAAATGAAAACATGTGCATGTACATACATCTGCATTGTGCCCTATGTATTTGCTTAATACAATGTTTGGTGTATCGTTTTAGCTGTTTGTTTTTTGTTACCAAAAATACATTTTTAGTATAATTTTACAGTTTTTATGGCAAAAAATTTCCGAAAATTTGCTAATTTGCTAGCTTCTGGACCATTGCCGGCCACCGTTTTTGTAATTTTTGGAGGTTTGAGCTCCAATTTTACGTTCGATGCTGCAGGGGTGAAAAATATGCAAGTTTTTGGCCGAAAAAATGGTAATATGTGTCGTTTTTTGCGTTAAAATAGCAATTAAGTGCATTTTAACACATTTCAAAAAAATCGAAAAGACATTCCCCCCCCGAAATTTTTTTCTGGCTACGCCACTGGGGAGGGGTATATACTAGGGATGGAAGTCTCGGTCTCGGTCTCGGTCAAAACCCGAGACTAGCCCAGTCTCGGTCTCGGTCTCGGTCTCGGTCTCGGTAGTCGAAAAGTCTCGGTTTGTACCCGGTCTCGGTTTTTCAAATCTGTGAAATATTTTCCTGTGGTCCCCCCTTTGGTTTATATTATTGGCAGAAAATTTTTTTTTGGAAGTGTTCATTTCACCAAAATTTCACACCAAACAGTGAGATTCTGTTATTTTTTTCGAAAAAACTTTGCCGTGGTTGTTTAGTTTATCAGTAAATACATTGCACACACAGATGTATATATGTTTGTAATTAGGTTTCTTACTTCATACGATATATCAAGTCTGTCTGTCTGATTATTATTATATATATTTTATTCTTACAGTATTAGTGTTTGGCTGGTCAACTTTTTTATGCCAATTGGTGGCTTTACCTACTTAAATTAAATTTCAACCAGTATTTTAGCAAAAATCTGTGAAAGTTCAACTAAACGCACTACTCAGAACCATGCGGTGACACATGTAGTTCGGTGGATGAGAAGAGAAGACTCTACTCCCAACTAAAATATAGTCCCAGCCCCAGGGGATTGAAGGAGGCCCCCACTCAAAGAGGGGTCACTCCGTAGGCAAACAATGAAAGAGCGTCACGGCGCAGGTCTAATTTTTGAGCCAAACCCTTTCTATCTTGGGTGTATTTTAGCAGAACATTGATACTTCCAATACAACGGAGCTATTTTTAAATAAATTCGAACCAAACAGTGTCAAAATTTGCTATTTTCTGGCATGCACAAGGACTAATTGCGTCTGTTTTGGAACAGAGGTCAAAATTTCACAATATTCAAGAAGACATGGTCCCACAGTCCCACACAAACGGGGGAAATAACCAGCAATGTAAACAAAATTGTCGTGATGTGGCTGTTAGTTATATATATAAAAGGTGTCTGACCATGGTCTTGTAATTTTACCTAAAAATTTGTAAAAAGTCATCAAATCAATAGGTAAAAATATTGCAAAAAGTGACCCAGTCTCGGTTTTGGCGGTCTCGGAATTTGGTCTCGGTCTCGGTAGTCTCGGTTTCGTGGTCTCGGTCTCGGTCTCAGTCTCGGTCTCGGAAAAAAAACCGAGACTTCCATCCCTGGTATATACCCAAAGTTTTTGTGCTTTTGTACATGTATGCTTGTACAGTTGTACGTATATAGATGTAATCTCAGTCTCGTGGAGTTCTTGTTCCGGACTTTTCAAAATTTTAGGGGGTCTTGTCCGACATATTGGGGACTTGAACTCATAACGGCCTAATAATGGGAATTTTTGCAAAATTTGTATATTTTTCGCGATTTTTTAGCTTTTTGCTCATTTTTAATGCAATCTGGGGCAAATTTTGAGTTTTCTGGCACCTTTTTTAACTTTGAGGAGGGTTTGCTTGTTCCGGAATCCCAAATCTGGGGGAGCTTGCCCCCCAGACCCCACTTTTACGTCTATGTGCCGAAAATTTAAAGTAAAAAGAATTCGGAGAGGGCATGACCTTTTTTCGAGCCGAAAAATTATATGCATGCAAATCACGTCAGAAGCAGAACGTCACATGGGATAGTGCACTAGATAGGTATATAATAAATGTACTCGTGTATATACACATGCAGAGGCTTTAATGAAAGTTAATGACAAAGACGATTAAGCCCCTAAGTTGCAGGGGTCTGGGGGCGGCAGCCCCCAGAAAATTTTTTTCGATTTTGCATTAAAAACAGTGCATTCTGAGCATATCACAGGACCGTCGGGCACTGTGCATTATTGTGCAAAATTTTAATTTTTGTGTGCAAAATTTTAAAAAAGTGTGCATTTGCACAGGGTTTTGCACAAAAAAAAACCCTGGCT
>JASANF010004697.1:0-16541 GCA_030248245.1 Trissonchulus sp. WLG1_4 | reverse complement strand
AAAGGGCGTACAAAAGCCTAAAAGTCGCCCTTACTTGGACGATTCTAACCCAAACCACATCTAGCCAATCAGACTGAAATTAATTTTAAAATCGAGTGAAACGGTGAAAATGGCATATTTTTTGGACCCGCCAAATTTCAGTGATTTTACATTTGGTATTAAAGCTCAGGCCATGGGCAAAAAGTTTAAAAAAATGGATCATAGAGGTAGAGATGACGTTAGGCTATCGAATTATGTAAAAATCAGCTTGGTCAGTGTTAACAAAAATTTCGGTAAAACGTTTTGCAACCACAAAAAAACTTTTTTTGCGTTTATGATTTTCACGTAATATTGAAATTTTGGGAGCCCCTAGTAAAAAATTGGCAAAAGCATTGGTTCCAGTTTGTTACATCTGCGATGCGCCATCCCTGGGTTTACATTCTGTGCAAATTTGAAGCGAATCGGAGAACCTAAAATGTTCACTTTTCCAGGTAGCCCCCCCTTAATCCAAACAGCAATAAGACAGCGTCTTAAAATTCACCAAAAAGTATTCAACTCCAGCCTAATTAATATCTCCCGGAGCTTGTTACCTATCTGTACATTGCGTTCTTGCAGCAGGGCTTTGATTTTCTGGTATCTGGTCTGTTCAGCGGAGCTCAGCTCCCCACCCGGGCCCCCCTGTGGCGACGCGGAACTGGAGGGGGTGCCACAGGAGTGGTGGCTGGAGTGGCTGCTGCTGCTGGCGGTCTGGGAGAGGGAGGGCAGCTTGGGATAGAGACCAGTGACCTTGATGCCCTGGTGGGGCAGGGGGTCTTTTCGGCAGGGCTGCTGAAATAGGTATAGACATAATAAACCAGACCACGCCGAAGTTACAAGACAAGCCCGGTTCATACTTGTGCTTAAGGACACACGGACAGGGACAAGGACAAATCTAGGTGAAAAAGCTGTCGTGAAAAATTGACAAAGGCGTTTGAACTAATCATTTTTATACGGTCAAGAAGAGGCCTCAACCGTCGTTATGCAAAAAAATTGGCATATTTGGCTATTCAGTTTTCCGGAAATCGCTTAGGGACAAAACGATGGGGACAAGGACAAGTATGAACCGGGCTTTAAACTTCTCCTGTTAGACCACAATACGCATGTAAGAGGGTGCAATTCAGGAATTTTTAAAGTTGCTGATCGGAAAATCTTTATGACACATGTGACGGTTGCACATTTTCAGGTTTGCTTCATATGACCTTACATTGGGCTTCAAGCTAAGACATTTTTTTCTTCTCTGATCACTCACTTCAAGATACCTGACGAAATTTATACTCACGGTACATTAATATTATGACATTTCAATTCATACGAGACTTTAGTTAGACATCGGTACTTTCTGTGGTCTGACCAGAAACAATATCCGATAATATGTCTGCAATTGACCCAAATCAAAACCTTTTCTACAGTTTTCCGAGCGACCCCTGTAGCAACTCTGTGGCGTCGTGGTTGTCTGGTCTACAAATCAAAACCTCTATAATATTTTCTGACAAGACCCCTGCAGCTCAGTGTTTCTTGTCCTTCACCCATCCAGTGTGTCTGACCCTTTTGTGTGGCCAGGCGTTGCATGCCGGTGGTCTTAGCTCGTGGGTCTCGGGCATTGATGTAGCTGGCGGGCAGCTGTCCGTAGTGCCGCTCGAGCACGATGTCTGCCGCACTGCGAGCCGCTGCCGAGTTGATCACCAGGCCCCCTGCGGCACTGCTATCGCCCTCGCCCTCGTCCAAAGCCCACGCGTCCGAAACGCTACAACAAAACTACTGGGTTGGATTTCACAAAGGTGGTTCCATAAAACCATGGTTTTACGTACGTTTTGCATGATTTGCACATATTAAATTCATTACGAAATAGCCTGATTTGTTACTAAATTCGTAATTTTTTTTCAAATGCGGTCTTAGCTCAGTTGAAATTTAAAACCTGTGCAGCACAGTGAGTCTCGGTTCTAAGCTGAAACCACGGTTTAAGAAAATTTATGAAAGTCGTAACGAATCAGGCGGTATTTCGTAATGCAATATGTGCTAATCATATGAAAACGTACATAAAACCATGGTTTTATGAAACTACCTTTGTGAAATCCACCCCTTACTATTGGTCGGTTTACATTCGGTTGGGGGGGGGGGAATTATTTTCGGCCTTAATTCGCTTCCTACCCCATCTTTTAATAAAAATATGAAACCCCCATCGTTAGCCATGCCCCCAATCTGATCTCTAGCCCCCAAAATAGCTGTCGACCCTTTTAATAAAAATCTGAATTAAAATTATTGGTGTTAAAACTCTGAGGGTAAAATAAGTCGGAAAAACGGCATTTTTTCGACTAATGATTCGGAGTCCCCCTATATCCCCAAAACCCAGGGGGGGGGGTAAAATTAATCACTCTTTCGAATAGGCTAGGTTAGAAGTTTGTAGGATGTAAGCTTTAGCTGGAAATCAAACTTTGTAAAAAAATTAGACCTTACATGAAATTTTTTGCACAAAATTGGATTTAGGCAAAAATACTTCATGAAACGAAAACCTGCTGCTAACATTGAAAGAGCAACTTCTAAGCTACTAAATGCTGACAAAATTTTGTAAATCGGTTCAGGCTTTGAAAAGTTACAAAACTTTTTCTGAAGCTACCTGGACCAGGCTGATAGAAGCGTTACAACACAAGTAAGGTTCAATACAAAATTCGGGCTATATCTGCGAAATTTTATAAATTATGAAGCGAGTTGAGGTTTCTTAGTGTGGTTAAAAGTTATTTTCGATGCTTCTTAACAGGTTTCAAATTAGGCGTCAGGCTTAGGCTTAGGCTTAGTGCTTAAACTTAGCGCTTAGACTCAGAGCTCAGGCTTAGTGCTTAGGCTGAGGCTTAGTGCTCACAATTAAACTCAGTTGTGGGTGAGCAAAAAATTAGTCTGAGTTTCCCAGTGGCGTAGCCAGAAAAAATTTCGGGGGGGAATGACTTTTCGATTTTTTGAAATGTGTTAAAATGCACTTAAGGGGGTAATTGCGTTTTTAGGTGTTTTTTTGAAAAGCCATAGCTCAGCGTTCACAAATTCAAATCACAAGCGGTCTTTTGCATTAGATAGAACAATATCTTTTCTAAATGTATGCCATGCATTGAAATTTAACCTGTGATTTTGTTTTCAGTATAAGCGACTAAAGAAAGGTCCTTTCCAAAATTTTACAATTTTTTACAAAAAGTTTGTGCCACAGCTCTGGATCATACGATTACCTGTTAGGGCTGAAAGTTGGTAAGGTTTTTGACATGTTTAAAATCCCCAGGCATGTCCCCCACTTTTTTAATAACTAGTCAATTTACTGAGAAAATAGCTGATAAGCAAACGCACCGAAAATGTACGATATTTTCTTGTAATTAAAACCCTCTAAAAACGTCCACAGGTGAAATTTCAAAAAAGTGAGAGACATGCCTGGGGATTTTGACCTTTACAGTACTGTCCCAAAAATTTATGATCAGGCGTCACTTATAACTTGAGTACTGGTGGCGCAAAGTTTACATAGAAATCACAAAAACCTCGAAAACGCAACTACCATCTTAATTGCGATTTTAACGCAAAAAACAACACATCGCAATTTTAACGCAACTGCAGCATCGAACGTAAAATTGGAGCTCAAACATCCTGCAAATTAGCAAATTTCCGAAATTTCTTGACATAAAAACTGTAAAATTATATACTAAAGTGTATTTTTTGTAACAAAAAACAGCTAAAACGATACACCAAACATTGTATTAAGCAAATACATAGGGCACTATGCAGATGTATGTACATACACATGTTTTCATTTAAGATAAAAGCAAGAAACACTATGCCAAAGAGTCGCAGGGGTCTGGGGGCGGCAGCCCCCAGAAAAAAATTGTTGAAATTTTTGATTTTTAGGCCAAATTTGGTCAATTGGAGACGTATCAGAAATTTTTTCCGGCCGGACCATAAAAACCAAAGGGGGGGACCCTTGTGTAAAATTTCAGTCGGAAAAAATTTCGGGGGGGGGGAATTCCCCCCATTCCCCCCCCCCCCCTGGCTACGCCCCTGGAGTTTCCTGTATCAAATAAAAGGACATTTGCTACTGTGGAATAATGAATAAAGCTGAACTTTAAAACCGAAATTGCCCGTCGGCGTGAGCTTGGCTCTGAGCATTAGGGAAGTTTTGAACTAGGATTTGAAGCATTAGAAGAAACTATGCAGTTTGGATGGGGCGCATAGCAAGAGATCGGGGATGAGCATGTAACGCGGTGGTTGCTCTGTAGTCATGCTTCACTGGTGGGTCACTGGAGTTGCACGACGAAGGATATCAACTATCGTGTGTGTGCTTCATCATCGTTTGAAACTATGCAGTTTGGATGGGGCGCATAGCAAGAGATCAGGGATGAGCATGTAACGCGGTGGTTGCTCTGTAGTCATGCTTCACTGGTGGGTCACTGGAGTTGCACGACGAAGGATGTCAACTATCGTGTGTGTGCTTCATCATCGTTTGAAACTATGCAGTTTGGATGGGGCGCATAGCAAGAGATCGGGGATGAGCATGTAACGCGGTGGTTGCTCTGTAGTCATGCTTCACTGGTGGGTCACTGGAGTTGCACGACGAAGGATATCAACTATCGTGTGTGTGCTTCATCATCGTTTGAAACTATGCAGTTTGGATGGGGCGCATAGCAAGAGATCAGGGATGAGCATGTAACGCGGTGGTTGCTCTGTAGTCATGCTTCACTGGTGGGTCACTGGAGTTGCACGACGAAGGATGTCAACTATCGTGTGTGTGCTTCATCATCGTTTGAAACTATGCAGTTTGGATGGGGCGCATAGCAAGAGATCGGGGATGAGCATGTAACGCGGTGGTTGCTCTGTAGTCATGCTTCACTGGTGGGTCACTGGAGTTGCACGACGAAGGATATCAACTATCGTGTGTGTGCTTCATCATCGTTTGAAACTATGCAGTTTGGATGGGGCGCATAGCCAGAGATCGGGGATGAGCATGTAACGCGGTGGTTGCTCTGTAGTCATGCTTCACTGGTGGGTCACTGGAGTTGCACGACGAAGGATATCAACTATCGTGTGTGTGCTTCATCATCGTTTGAAACTATGCAGTTTGGATGGGGCGCATAGCAAGAGATCAGGGATGAGCATGTAACGCGGTGGTTGCTCTGTAGTCATGCTTCACTGGTGGGTCACTGGAGTTGCACGACGAAGGATGTCAACTATCGTGTGTGTGTGTGCTTCATCATCGTTTGACATACATGTAGTTGGGGGGGATGGGGGGGAAGACCCCCCCCAAAATTCGGTCCCGGGGGAGGGACGGGGGTCCCGCCAGGGGGGGAAGAGGGGGGAGGGTACCGGCGGGAGTAAAATTTTGGTCAAAATTAGAAAAAATTAGTGTTTTTTGGTCAAAAAAGGTAAAAATTGCGCCATTTTGGGGAGGGAGGGGGTCAAAAATGAGTTGACGCAGGGGAGGGGGGGGTCCAACCAAGGGGGGGGGGAGGGGTACCCAAAATTTTGGTGCTGTTACATGTATGATTGTAACGCCCTATTTGTGCCTTAAGGTGGCGCTCAGGGGAACCGACTTTGGCGTTTAATTTTTTTCAGCGACATTTTTGACCATAATGTCTTGAAGGAAAGTTGTTCAGAATGAAAAGAGCTTTCATTTGATGTGCATATTGCGATAAAATTTTTTTTTAATATTTTTTGGACGATTTTGTAGCGGCAGCATAAAAATTTTTGTTTTAATATAAACTGATTACTCATATCACTAAAACACGCGGTTTCTTAGCTTTAAAATGATGTATTAAACATAAGAATACGTTAAAGCTTTGCTGAATTATTTAGCCGGGAAAATAGCAAATAAAAAATGAAAAACCTAAAAAGCTGATAAATCTTCGAAAATGTAAAATTTTTGATTTAATTTCCTAAAAAATTGAGTATGGCTTTTGGTAACTTTTTCAACGGAACTACGCAGGCCTAGGAAAGGTCTAATTTTTTAAAAAGTGAAACGTGTGGGCAAACCTCACATTTTTGCGCAGCGAAGTCGACTACTTTTTTTTGATCTAGCTCCCTGCTGCCAATTGGGATCGAGTTGAAATTTTGCACAATGAAAGAAAGAATATAAATGCAGACGTCGAATTTTTTCGATTTTAAATTTTTGGCTCTCAGCACTTTTTGTAGCCGCTCAAACACAACTGATTTTGGAAAAATCGATTTTTTGAAAAATCAATAATTGGAATCGAAAATCGAAGACATTTGACGTCTAGATTTTTAAAAGATCTTTTTAACGATACCAAGATTGTCAAAATCGGTTGAAGTTTCGCTGAGCTAGGTCAAAAACAAAATTAGTGTGAATAGAAAATTCGACATGGTCATAAAATTTGACACATTCACATTAAAGTGCTGAACTGTATTGTAAATAGGTTTTTTTGAAGTCTCTTTGATGTACAATTAAAGTTGTATTGCTACTTATTGCAAGAGCTTAGCGCCGAACATGAGTTTTGTTGCTGAGCGCTACCTTAAATGTGATATTTTTTGTGGGAAAAAATGTTTGATAGCCATCTGCTGCGCAAAAAATTATAAAATTTTGAATTTTAAGTTCATTTTAAGTAAGTTCGTTTCGCCAATTTTTTAATTAAAAAATCAACATTTTTTGGCCAGAATGAGCAAGATATGTAGCAAATAAAGCTGAATAAAATACATTATGATGTGTCAATATATGCTCATAAAATTTCAGACTAATATAATGAGCGAGCAGGTCCTTTTTTGCGAGAGTTAGCCCGAATATGACGAAAAATTAAGATTTTCGACAAAATACAAAATTTGATTTTTGAAACAAAGCTAAAAATCAACGTTTTTTCGCTTGCAAACTGCCAAAATTGAACTCAGCGCGTGCGAAAACCTATAAAAACATGTTTTTACGTTGAAGAAATGTTTCTTTGAATATTCCCCCCCAACCGAATCTGCACCATATTGGTCGACCAACTCCCCCACCTTTTCGCCCCCCCCCCTTTTAGAAACACCGTAAAATATGTCATAAAAACATTGGCGATTTGTGGTTTTTTGTGCACTGCCACCCGCACCTCAACTCTTTTATAGACAGACCATATAGATTTATTTGCTGACGTTCCTCGTGAGTGTTCAAACATGGAATTATGTTTACTATGCAAAAAAACTGCAGTTGATGAAATTAGTGACAGTTCGCTGGAATTGAAATCAAAGTACTAATCAAAGTGCCCCTACAGCGTATAAGACAAACTAATTTTTCTTCTCATAACCTGCAGAACACTTAAAAAAATTAACCTGGCCTGAAAATGCTGATACTGAACCTCTGCTTCGGGCAGCTCATTTTCATTGGACACTTGGGGAGACACTGATGAAGGGTGGTTCTGATCCCTAAAAAATTTAAAGAGTATAATAAACAATGATATATATAACATTTTTTGGATATTTATAATTATTATGCATATTTTTGGAAGAGGGAGAGGGAGCGATATGTAAGCCGACCCCTCTCGCCTCCATATATATAAAAGCAATCTACACTAATTCAGAATATCTGCTTTTGGTTTGGTTGGACTACATCAGCTGTCGCCAGACTCCGTTTCAGTTTACGGGTTATATATATATATATATATATATATAAATATGAACTCTGTTGGATACAGTCGAATAAAAGTTGCCTTCATCCCCCGATGGCAAATCGGCTCAAAATAAATGCAATCAATTTAAATCTTAAAACCACCACAGACCGCCGTAAAATTCTATATAATCGCTAGCGACCATCCAATTACCCAAATTAAGCACATTTATTAATAAGCTAAAGCAAGCAAATTATTACCACAATGCCCCAATATCTCCAAACCTGAGCTGATGCACATATACCAAATCAGTGGTTAGCCAAATGAAAAACCCTTTACTGCCAGTTTAAAACGTTTATCAAACATGATACCAACCGATGAGCGACTATAACCTATGTATAATAAAAAATTACATTAAAAATTTGAATTAAAAAGTATTTTTAAAATCCTCGTTTAGACGACACTGTGTGGAATGAAGTGGACCCATCAGCCTACCCGGTTGAGTTTAGTGAAATGTTCAGCAGTTCCTGACTAAGCGGCGGATATTGAGCACCATAAACTGCAGCAATGCTGAAACAGTACATGAGTATATACAGGGGTTGCATGCAGGGTTGGCAAGTCTCGGGTTCGGAACCGAGACCGAGACCAGGCAACCGAGACCACCCAAACGAGACCTAGGAGACCGAGACCAGCCTTTGTGGGACACTGGGACCTATTTTAAAACTTCCATTTTAAAAAGTTTGATACTTTGAAACGTGGAAAATTAGCGATTAAGTTTGAAAAAGTGACCATTAGGTTGTATGACATGCGAGAAACTTGACATAGTAACGACCAGATGCAAGAGAGTAATTGACAATCGAAGAGGATCATATTTCCGCTATTTTCTGACAACTTTTGGTCATTTTTTTACAAGTTTCGCACACTTCTTAGCGTACCACAAGGCGGTTTGTAGTGCTGGGGCCGTATTATCAAAATTAGGCTTAGGCTTAGGCTTAGGCTAACTTTACCCACAGTAAGGTGAAGGTAAAGTTAATTCTGTGGGTAAAGGTAAAGTTAAAATTGAAAACAAGCTTAACGTCGAAGGTTGAGGTTAGAAATTTACACAATACATTAACTTTAGCTGCGAAACAAGATAAAGCCCTTTTCTGGACCGAATCTTAAGGGTAACCTTAGCTATCACATTGGCTTTAAGCATTGTTTGAGAATACGACTTTACCTTCACTTTACCTGTGGATAAAGTTAGCCTAACTTTACCTGCAGGGAATTTTGAGAATACGGCCCCTGTAGTGCATATGTATATAGATTGGCGCTTTGGCAGGCGGACTCCGGCGTAGAATCGTCCGTGCTGGTGAAGTTCTGATAGTCACCACATCACGATGACGAGCCATAAGAGTTTTTGTGCTGACAAAATATGTGGGCTAAGGTTTGATGCCCGAACCACCCCAATACCCCACAGGCTAGCAGAAAATTTTGATTGTGACTAGGTCTCTTCAGATCCTCATAGTTTTAACATGCTTTAAAAGGTTGGGGCTTTGAGAAACTTCAATTAAACGGTTTAATTTAAATTGCCATTCTTAGTGAAGTTGCAGAAGCCACAAAATTTTTAATTACAAATCAACGACGAACTTAGCACTATTAGGTTAATGATGGTCAATATTTTAACTATTTCACATATGTGTGAAAGGTTCCACATACAATTGCAACATCGCTAAGTCAAACTTTATCTAGAAACTCTAGCTTAATAAAAATAGACGGTGTTATAATACAAAGTTTAAACTTGAATTGCCGTTGAACTGATATTCCTTTTCTGTAGCAGACAGTTTTCAACCTTTTCATGCTTGGAATTCTATGTTAAACTTTAATTTTGAAAAAAAAATATTTGAAAAATTTTGAAAACTTCAAGTGTCATGTGAAATACCGAGACCACCCTATGGCAGGTCTCGGGTTTCCTACCGAGACCGAGACCGAGACCAGCCTAGTCTCGGGTTTTTTACGAGACCGAGATCGAGACCGAGACTGCCAACCCTGGTTGCATGGCATATATAAGAATGGACAATGGTCTACGGGCCAGCGTAACGAAAACCCGAGCAAAAATCATAAACAATGGCACTTTTTTCGCAAGGTATACATATATTTTTAGGTTGTCGCCCCGGCAGAGCATTGTTAAGAGTATTAAATTAGGTCGTTGAGGGCCCCCCAGTTATACATGTATATATGATATATACGTGGATCGAGAGATGGCAAGCCGCGACAAGCCAACTTTAAATACATTCAGTATCATTTTCTATCACAGTAGCGTTCTATTTGAGGTTCAGCCAGTACATTTAAACAGCCTAAAAATTATCAATTTAACTCATTCTGCAACAATTAATTTCCACACCACTATATTAAGTAGCGAAGTTAGGAATACCCACTGCTCAGTAGCGAAGTTAGGATCCGGGCATCCGGCTAAGAAAGGAAGTGCGACATGGCCCAAGTATTTTATCTCTTATGGGGGAAGACGAAAACGCTGCAACTGACCAACGTAGTAAGCTATGACCCTATCTCCCGCTACGCTACTCACCATACCCAACTGCAAGCCGATGCAATAACTCAATGAACGCCACCCATAGTTAGTGAATAATTAACAATAATAATAGGGATTAGAAACAAACAATAATAGTAGACGCCGAAAGACAAACCTCCCGGGAACGGACGTTTTCTTGTTCCACGTACTCATAATCGCATCAGCCGACACGCTCCAGATATGTCCTGTAAGAGTACCATCATGAAATAAGTCTCAGTCTGAAATTATAATACAGGTTCATCTCCGCATAGTTTCTTAGACATGCTTTGCTTCTGGACATCGACCGTTGTGATATTGTTCTAACTTCTACTAACCGCATCGAGTTGGCAGGATCTGGACAGTTTATTTGAAAATTCGGATGTCCAAATTTTGTCCGAAAAATCTATGAAACTATTCTCGAAAATTGGAAATTATTTCAGACAAAATTTTGGCAAAATTCGGACAATTTTAAGATGTCTTATTTTTCTACAAAAAGCCTTTATATATATATATAAATAAAATCTATTAGACAAAAACGGAGTATATAAATTCAAGATAATTTTTGGACATCTTAATTTTCTTTTAAATTGTCTTAAAATTATCTTAATTTCAATCATTTTAGGAGGGTTTTCACAGAAAATTAAGACATATTAAAAATGTCCGAATTTGGTCTAAATTTTGTCTTGAATAAATTCCAATTTTTGAAAACAGTTTCACAGATTTTTAGGACAAAATTAACGAATATTCAATTAAATTGTCTGTAAACGCTACGAAATATATATCTATAAAAAGCTCCTAATATACTCAGAATTACCTCCGAAGTGTAAGACGGTGTTTTAGAGAAATTTCGGATCACCGGTTTTCCAGAGTCAGATGGGGGAAAAAGTGGACTCATTTTTTAGCAGAGCACCTTCGGGAAGCATTTTTGTTTCAATAATCCCTATAGTTTGATTTTTTGGATTTTATGAGAAACGATGTCCCGAAATCTGACTATCTGAGCCCTCAGCGAGAGACGTTTTCCCATTTTTTTTCTGAAACCCTTCTATATATACTTTTCCCATTCCAAACGTGTTCAAGGGGGGCGGGCTACTCAGGTCAAAAATCAAAGTTGTCCAATTTTGCTAATTTTCCCATATGTTACTCCCCCAAGCCACCCCAACGTCAGATGAGAACAGTTAAGCTTGAAGGTGCACTTTTGGTTCAGTGCGTTCGTCAGTGTATTTATATGGGCAAAAGTACGCAAAAAAGGCTAAAAGTAACCCTTAGTTGGACAGTTCTAACACAAACCAAATTAAGCCGATCAAGCTGAAACTTGGGATCAAGTGCAGTTGGGGGAGGAAAATAGTGGACCTATAGTCAAGCGGGAAAAAAAAGCCTATTTTTATAGTTTCCGTACAATAAAATTTGCCACAGTCAACTATTTGTATGTGTATAAAATGTGTATGTCGTCCTCTTATAGTTAGTATCTTAGTCTTAGGCCCGTATTCACATACTAACACTAACGCTTAAAGTTAGTGTTTACACTAAGTGTTAGCGCTTATAAGCGCTAAGTGTTATTCACATACTTAGTGTTTATTTAAGCGCTTAGCAAACACTAACGCTAAACTTAGCATTTCAATTTTGTATTCACATATATACTTAAAATTTAGTGTTTGGCTTAGAATTAAGCGCTTAAGTTTAGGGACCTCGGGAGCTCCCTAAGCGCTAAGCGCTTAGTTAGTGGATGGTGTGGGGAAGGGGTAGGGAGAGTGGGGGAGGTTCTTGGCCGCCTTGGGAAGGAAGGGCATGCAATTTAGGATATATTAGTGACATTTTCCGACCAATTCGGTCCATTTTGCTCGTTTAATCGCCAAAAATAAAAAATGCACTTTGTTGTCCAAATTCGTTTTTTTACATTTTTGAGTAGAGCATCTTAATCGAAGTAATTTTTCTTCAAGAACTTCTATTTGAAAATTTATATTTTTCACGATATGCCCCCTGAAACATGTAGAGCTGATTTTGCATTTCTCAGGAATCCACCTGCTGAAAGCATTTTTTACAAATGTATAGTTCGAGAAAAATATATATTATAAATAAGAAATAGTAATTTAAATAAATCTATAATCGGATTTATAAATACCAAATGGAAATGCCGATAAATAACGAATTCCGGATCCACATCAAGCAGGGAGCGCACTCCAAGCCAAAGCCAAAACTAAGCACAAAAGTTGCTAAACGCTAAGTTTAGTATAACACTAATTTTTAAGCGTTTATTTTGTGAATAACAGTTTAGTACAAATTAAGCGCTAACACTTAGCAAACGCTTAGCGTTAGTATGTGAATAACTCTAAGGCCCGTATTCACATACTAAGTGTAACGCTTAAACTTAGTGTTTACACTAAGTGTTAGCGCTTATAAGCGCTAAGTGTTATTCACATACTTAGTGTTTATTTAAGCGCTTAGCAAACACAAACGCTTAACTTAGCGTTTCAATTTTGTATTCACATACTTAAAAATTAGTGTTTGGCTTAGAATTAAGCGCTTAAGTTTAGGGACCTCGGGAGCTCCCTAAGCGCTAAGCGCTTAGTTAGTGGATGGTGTGGGGAAGGGGTAGGGAGAGTGGGGGAGGTTCTTGGCCGCCATGGGAAGGAAGGGCATGCAATTTTGGATATATTAGTGACATTTTGCGACCAATTCGATCCATTTTGCTCGTTTAATCGCCAAAAATAAAAAATGCACTTTGTTGTCCAAATTCGTTTTTTTACATTTTTGAGTAGAGCATCTTAATAGAAGTAATTTTTCTTCAAGAACTTCTATTTGAACATTTATATTTTTCACGATATGCCCCCTGAAACATGTAGAGCTGATTTTGCATTTCTCAGGGATCCACCTGCTGAAAACATTTTTTACAAATTTATAGTTCGAGAAAAATATATATTATTAATAAGAAATAGTAATTTAAATAAATCTATAATCGGATTTATAAATACCAAATGGAAATGCCGATAAATAACGAATTCCGGATCCACACCAAGCAGGGAGCGCACTCCAAGCCAAAGCCAAAACTAAGCACAAAAGTTGCTAAACGCTAAGTTTAGTGTAACACTAATTTTTAAGCGTTTATTTTGTGAATAACAGTTTAGTACAAATTAAGCGCTAACACTTAGCAAACGCTTAGCGTTAGTATGTGAATAACTCTTAGTATGTGAATTCGGGCCTAAGGCATTTTTGTGCATTTAAGTGCATTTTTTATTTTTGGCGATTAAACGAGCAAAATGGACCGAATTGGTCGGAAAATGTCACTAATATATCCAAAATTGCATGCCCTTCCTTCCCATGGCGGCCAAGAACCTCCCCCACTCTCCCTACCCCTTCCCCACACCATCCACTAACTAAGCGCTTAGCGCTTAGGGAGCTCCCGAGGTCCCTAAACTTAAGCGCTTAATTCTAAGCCAAACACTAAATTTTAAGTATGTGAATACAAAATTGAAACGCTAAGTTAAGCGTTAGTGTTTGCTAAGCGCTTAAATAAACACTAAGTATGTGAATAACATTTAGCGCTTATAAGCGCTAACACTAAGTGTAAACACTAAGTTTAAGCGTTACACTTAGTATGTGAATACGGGCCTTAGTATGTGAATTCGGGCCTTAGTTAGTCTTATGTTAGTTCGTCGTAAAATATATTAGTATCTCACTTTACCATTGTCATTTCATAAATGTATTATGTATTAATTTTGTTTGTGTCTTGTTAATAAAAGAATGGTGATGGTTGTCATGTGTAATAGCTTAATAATATGAAGTAAATAAGTAATATTGTAAGCGTACTAATAGCAATAAGATAGAATAAGTAATTAGTAGAATAGCAAAAGCATGAATAGCATAATACCAACGCCTTTTCTTAAACTAAAACATCCATTTACGTGTATTGTGGCAGCCCCTACAAAGGCAGGTAAAACTACATTCGTAGCCAAACTAGTGAACTACGCAAATCAGCTTATTAGTCCTCCTCCAAAGAGAATAATTTGGTGTTATAGTGAATGGCAAAAGGCCTATGAAGCTATGCCAGGCGTTGAATTTATCAAAGGATTGCCTGAAATAGATTACCTAAAGACTACACCTACACTATTAGTACTGGACGATTTAATGAGTGAATTAAAGGGAAAATTAATAGAATTATTTACTCGTGGTTGTCATCATTGGTCTTGCAGTGTAATTCTTATCACTCAGAGCAATACGTATGTTATATGTAACGTACTCGTTCGTCGTGCTTTATGAGAGTGCACATGCTTTACATAGTTATAACAATTTAAAGAGTATTTAGAGCTTTGGAATTGAAGTTGCTGTTGAGATGGGTCTGTGCCAGACCAAGGCTGGTTTATTGCTTAGACGCCGGTCTGTTGGTTAATATAATGATAAAGATATTATATATAAGGTACGAAGGTACTAAGCAGTATGCTTTTGTAACGTTATGTATCATACTTTATTTTAGGAATTTTTCTTTTCAACTGTTACTTGCGGGTTTGCATGTGGCCGGATGACGCACATTGGCTCAGCGTAGCCAGTTGGTGGCGCATCGGAGAAGTGGACGAAACTATTCCATGATTTGGTTGCATTACGAAAATATTCGCCAGCTTCTTAAGGATTCTCAATCGTCTCAGCGTCGAAAGTTCATAGGAAAACTCGCAAACGATTTTCTAAAGTTAAACTTGACAGACGAAGAAATTAAGTTGGCTGTTAATTATACGTCGATGACATTTTTTGAGGCAAATACCGAAAAAATTTGACGTTCATCATATCAGCTACTATGCTTCCGAAGTGATCAATATCGATATGCACAATCCTGCTTTGCTAATAAACAGGTGATTTACCCGAAGAAAACCGTGTTATCAGCTTAGATAAAACATCAAGAAGAAACCTACCACTGCCGGACACTGTTTTAAATGTACTAAATATAAAATGGAAACATTTTGTGACACCCATAACTGGTTTTGCCACGTATAGCAAAATGCTTGAGAACAAAAAATTAATTTTATTATTCTGGTAACAAAAATGTATGAAGAATGTATTATGTAAATATAAATGTTTTGAGCTTGAGATCCCCGGAATCTGAGCCCTCAGCGCAGGGTGTTTTTTTGAAAATTTTTAAATCAATGTTTTTCCGCTCTAAACGGGCTTAGGATTGTGAGAAAATATTTTTTTATAATTATAGAGCCGAAACAAAGGCACTTGAACTCAAAATTGTAGTCAAAAAACTAACCAATTTCACCAGTCGTCCAACTTTTGACCAAATTCAAACTTTGCCTTAGTTTAGGTTTTGGCTTAGGCTTATTAGAAAGCTTTGGAATGCTTTGGAAAACGTTACTGCGCTTCAAAGCGAAGCCACGCGTGGTCGAAGCGAAGTCTCGCTTATCTTTAAAATTGTTGCAAGGTTTTTTAAGACTTTAGATATTTTTTTCAAGGTTTTTTGCCACGGGGTGAAGTGCGTTAGAGCTGAGTCTAGTTGAAATCATTTCAACTTTTGATGTGCTTCGAAACGCTTTGATTTTCTGTGTGGTTTTTTCTAAATCTTATTGTTATATTAAATATTGTTGTTAAATATTTTTTCTTAATATTATTTTGTTTTGCTGTTACATTATTTTATAATGTTTTTACTACATTAGTTCTTAAAAAATTATTTTTTTAGAATTTTATAATTGTTAACGATGAGCTTTGGAAGACTTGAAACCATCTATTATTTGGGCTTATTTTCAAACTTTTTCCTCTGAGTCCGTTTCTGATTTTCAATATCAACCAGAGCAATATTAACGCCAACTACGGCTGCAATTTAGCGCCACTAGAGCTCTTAGGCTGTGTAGGGCGAACTGCTCGGGGTTGCTTGCCCCTAGGTTTGACAGAGCCCCGCTAAAATTTTTTAGGGCTGTAGAATAAAGTGGCTTTTTATCTTGTGGTTAAAGAACTTTTCCTGTGAGTCATGGTGCGATGATAAAAGTAATGTAGGGCCACCAACTCAGGGCCAGTTCGGCACCGGTACCGGCCCAGAATCCTGAACCAGCCCAGAATTTCGGTACCGAACGGATTAAGGGGGATTAAGCGGCCCAGAATTTTGGTACCGAACGGCTGAGACAGAAGTACCAAGGACCCTACCGGGTAGTGGAGAAACTCAGCCCGCACAATGTCCAGTCTCTCTACACGGACGAGATTTTCAACCCAATCCACGTGAACCGGCTAAAGAAACTGCGACCACCACCGACCTTTGAAGAAGAAATGGACCAACCAAACACGGAAGACGAGAAAGAAGACGGAGCCAACATAGAACAACAGGCGAACCAACCCACCCGCAGCGGTGCGGACCCGAACTTGGAATCTTCGGACTCCGAGTAACTTCAGTCAGCCGAGGAAAAATAAGGGTTACCTTGTGAGGTATATGCGAGGCCATGAGGCATCGTTCA